>CATIWO010567483.1:0-24039 GCA_949673435.1 Macaranga tanarius | reverse complement strand
AATCATATAATACTATTAAAATTACATAATTTTATTAAATTTATCAACATTAAAATCATATAAATGATCTTAAAACTAATGTACTAACATTATATAATAGTTTTTCAATTCATATTATGTTTAATTAATATTAATTTAATAATACATTAACTTATCAATAATTGATTATCAACATTATAATTTATAATACATCATACAAAAATTTAAGATAATAACGTAAAATTTTTGAAATATACATACTCACACAACACACACAAATATATATATATATATATATATATATATTATCGGTTCTGGTTTCGGTTCTTCGGTTCGGTTCGGAGAACTCATTATCTCCAATCCCGCTCCATTAAAAATTTTCGGGACAGTTTGGTTCGGAGAAAGTCAAACGGTCAACGGATATTTTCGGTTCGGGTTTTCAGAACAGTTCGGGTTCTCCGCGACCCGCGCTCAGCCCTAGCTACAACTCTTTCTCCCTTCTTTTTTCTTTTTTTTTTAAAAAAAAATTTCAAGCACTTAATCTTTTCAATATATTATTTTGCAAGCATAAATTATATAATATATCAATTGGCAAGGGTCATACTATGAAGCCAAAATTCCATCAAATAGGTAATTAAAAAAGTAAAAAATTCATGTTTTTTTTTGGTTAGGTATGGCTCTTGGTGTTTCTCGGGAAAAAATGGATTTTGGCCATTTTTTGGCCCAAAATGGATTTTGGCCATATTTTGGCCCAAAATGAATTTTAGCCAAAGCTTTTCTTTTGGTGACTAGAGGCTTTTGGACAAACTTTTTTAATGAAATTCATCTTTTTTGCTGTAATTGGGTTGAAATTCATTTTACTTCCCCTACTATTTTCACCATACCTCCCCTCGCTACACCACTTACTTTTTCTTGTTGCATTCATCTCTTCCTTTCTTTTTTTGTTGCAGTGATCAATATCTTCTCCTTCTCTTCAAGTTGTCTCCTTAAATGCTCATATGGCAATTAAAGTGAAATGAACTTTTATATTCATTTTGTGCCTACTTCTTCATATCTTCCTCTCATTTTACTTACTGTTCCAATAAAAAAAGAAGTGGCTTAATTAGCCTACGTTCATTTTTGTTGCATCAAATTATGGTCAAATGGCCACTATTATTTTTGCTTCCACTATTTCCATCTTTTCAAAACACTAACTTCACCACTGGAATAACGTTACAGCTCCACTTGCATTTTTTTTATTTCTTCAATCTTGCAAAATATTCTAAAAAGACAATTAAATATAAAGAAAACAAATGCAAAACTAAAAAAAGAATAAACTAAACATAAACTAAATATAAATAGTAACAAAATGAAACTTAAAATAAACTAAAATTGTAAAGATGTCCATCATGCCTATGTTTATTTTTTACTATTAAATTTTGAAGTGGCCTTAACAACCTACTTGCACAATTTTAATAAAAATTAATTGTCACAAATAATCAATATAGATAAAAGCAGGTGACAATTTTATTTGAGGTCGTAGTGTCAACCTAAAATTATTTTGATTTTTTACCCCTTTCACATAGTAGGAAAGGATTTATACCCACTATTAATGTCCTTTTACTAACTACCTTCACATAATTTTTTTTCTAAAATAAAAATATAATTTCATATAAGCAAATGCAGATATAAGTCAATATTTTCTCATGAAAAAGATGGTTAGTTAGCATTAAACTTAATAAAAGAACGAGTATATAAAAACTTTATCTTACTTCCCATTAAGCCCATAAATACCTCCCCACTATAATGATTTTTATAGTGATATTTGGAGAAGCTTTTGTTGTAAGGTCCCTCTCTAGTTCTTCTTTTATGATAATTTTCAGAGGATTCTTAAATGCTCTTTCATTTAGTGTTGAGACATTTCTATCTTCATTTTCCTTGAAAAAATGGCTTGATGCCCCTTGAGTTGTCTGCTTATATGGCTTGACTTCTACTAACTTCTTTTCTGCAATTCTTTTCTTTCGATTATTTTGAGTCAGCTTTTGATATTTGACAAGAGGGTTTAAGAACTCTTAGTTGCCTCTTGGTTGCTCATGGACCAAAAATTACCTTGAAATTCAAATTCTATGAACCCATTACTTTTTCTCTGCCTACATAAAAAACTATTTAGGAATTCAAAGTCTATGAATCGTTTGAGTATTTTATACATACCTGTTCGAAAAAGGTTGGTGAACTTATTTATTCACCACTATAACTTTTGGTATAGTGGATTTTAACTTGGCTCTATTGAAAGTTCCTTTAGCATCATAAGCCCTTTGGTAGTAAGATAGGATTGGTATTAGCGAAATATCAATAGGGCGGTATTGGCCTGCTATTGTGGCAGCCTTGAGGAACTACCTTGGTGAAACCAGCATTCTCTTCCCTCTTATAGGGTGAGGTGTACCTTTCCTTAGTGGCAACTCGAGGTCGATTTGAATCGACAGCTTCCTTTGACTCAATAGAGATATGCCTCCCAAACTCTTCTATATTTTACTTTGAAATCTACCTCTTGGGGTTTTTGGGGCTCTGTTAATTCTGGAATGAAATATGATGCTCTAATATTTCAATCATCTTTGTTATGGCTTAGAACATTTTGGATTGGCTCTCTACCATTCTCCTGGCCTGATTATGTATTTTCTCTGCAAAAATATTCATTTCAGCAATGAAAATTGAAGTAATATTATCATCACCTTGAGCTCGTCCAACAGGGTCTGTTAGACCCTGTTAGATTATGTTGCGTCTCTTACAAAATTAAAACTTCTTTATTATATGAACTATACGCTTCCTCAAAATTTGAATTCCATATGACTTGTTCCATATACGGAACATAATCATTGTAGTATCTAAACACTACTACTACAGTGGTTTCATCCGCATCCTGAGACTTGATAAAATATTCTTCACCAAACATCATCAAAATAGATTTGTATCTCCATAAAATATGTCCTATTGGGCATATTAGAAGACTGTTTTAAAACAAGTTTAATTTATTGGTTTGGTTGGTTTCCTGAGCGTGTCAGAGATAATTCCTCAATAAATGAAATCAAATGCACCTGACTTCTAATCAAACTATAAGTCCCTAGGCTCCTTTTCTATAATTCACCTAGATTCTATGGATATGAATTAAAAAAGAAAAGTAAAGAGAATAAACTGAAAGTACTTTGATTAATATGAATAAAGGATTTACATTGTTTAAAATACAAGAGTTGAAATAAAAGACTGAAAATGAAATTATTCTCCAATGGGAGTATGATTTTTTGTTGATGGAACTGTTCTCCCCGAGCTACTCGTTCAATTATGGTATTTATAGGACTAGAGAGAATGACTATTGCTTGCACTTCATCACCACTTTCAGTTGTCCTCCTCTTTTGTCGCTCCACTTTTTCACTGCTAACATCAATGCCTTTTAATTTTATTTTAGCAACATTTCTCTATTTAACTTCTAATCTTTTCGGTCATATCTTGCACTTTTACACTCACATCCTGTTACTTCTCCTAGTGCAACATTTTTATAGGTGACCATCTGCAACTGACTACATCTACAACGTGCTGGTACCACTTTCTTATTTCTTTGGCATCCTAGCTCATTCATGGATCGTGTCTAACAATCTCAACAATTCTTGAGCTGAATATGTTGATGGATTTATAGGCTAAATCTTTGCTTCAATGGGCCGAGGTGTAACACCCGTATTTTAGGATACCTATTCCTTCCTTATGTATTGTATTTTATACATAATAGATAGTGGACTTAATTTAGTTTGGAAATGTACATGAATGGTAGAGAGGGACCTATTTGTAAAAAAAGTTGGGACTAATTTGTCACAATAGGAAGTGGTGGATTATTAGGTAATAATCCTAGTTCATTAAGAGGGAGAAGTGATATTATGGTGATATTTATGTGTATTTATCAAGATTATTAGTATTATTTTATTTGGTGATAATTAAGCATTTATGGAAGGGGATACCTACTTACATACTTGGTAGCTTGTGATGGGTGTAAATTATATATGTGTATGTGTTTGTAATGTTGTAGAGAATTTCATTAGGAAGGAGAAGAGTGATCTTGATTAACTTTGGGAGATTTTATTATTTCTCTACTCATCTAGTAATAATTTTGGGGAGCTTTAGGAGATCTATTAGCCATTGGAGCATCATTTTGGTAAGCTATGCATTTATTTTTGGTTAATTGAAGTTAGGTCTTGATGTGTGAAATTCGTATTCTGTTTTCATGTTACATTAGTCCTAGTGTTTTTATCATAACTTAAGTTTTAGAGCTCTGATTTGAGCAAGGTTGGATGCTTTGAAAACTTCAGAGAGTCTCCTATAATTTTTGTGTTTGGTCTTGAGCTAAAATTATTATTAATATGGTTTGGAAGGGCTTAACATTTTCTTGCTTTTGATGTCAGCCCTATTCTACCCGAATAGATTTAAAAAATCCATAGAAAATTTTATACATGTCTGAATTGAGAAATTCTAATTGGAATTGATAGTAGACTCATATAAATAGCTTCAATAAAAGTTTCATGGTTATTGGACTTATGTGTGGATTATTTGGATGCATTGAACTTTAAGCATCAAGTTGCATTTAGTTAAGTTGGATGTAAGAGTCATGCTTGTCATGTAGTATTGATTTATGATTATGTGTAGGCATTGACAAAGATAGAGAAGATACCAATCACTAAGAGAGCTTTTCTTTTGAAGGAGTGGAAAGTACTTTTGAGTAAGTAATTATTAATATAATGTATATATATATATATATATATATATATATATATTAATTCTCTTGAATATGAGAAATGTATTGCTATGAATGAATTGAGCAAGATATATGATGTGATATGAAATAAATATATGGATTGTGAGAATGTTGAATTATAATTGAATGTGGTATGAAGTAAGATATGGCTATTGAAATATAAATTGTGTGCGTGTTTGATTTATGACTATGTGTAGGCGTTTCAAGGGGCAAGGAAGGTTTAATCAACTATAGAAGCTCTTCTTATTTAAAGTTGGAAAGCACCTGTGGTAAGAAGTTACTAACAAATTATATATTGGTTTCCTTGATGTGCTAAAGTTATAATGATATATATGTATTACCTTGGTTAGATGAAGAAATTACGTAATTCTTCATCTATAATGAATTAAATGAGTTGTGCCCTTTAGAATTATTAATGACATATTATATTGATGTGAAGGTGCAATATGTATATGAAGATTGATCATTATATATGATGTGAAGATTAATGTGAATGCATTATGATCTTGGCAATGCTCATGTATTACCAATAATAGTATATTGGTGATGCTCAGTTAAATGTAATTGTAGTATGGTGATTGAGATTGTTTATAGAAGTGTAGTTATTTTATTACAGGATTGGCCTTACTTTAGTAGGGAGATGTCTATATTTTAGGGGAGATTATGCCAAATTTTTGGTAGATTCCTCATCAATTATGCTTTTACAGTTAGGTTCTTATAATAAAGCCTTGTGTGCAATGGATGAGTTATGATCTATAGATTGTGATATGAAATGTTGATGATAGTGTGGGTGTGATACAAGTGGAATACTAATTAAATACAATGTGAGGTTAATGTATGCATTGTGAATGTGAGAATAAACTAGTGATTGTGGATAAAATATTATTATAATAAATTATTGTGATGCAAAGGTGTTGAGTTGTATTGTATTATGATGTATTATGTTTCACAAGAAGGTGAAATAAGTAAGGAAATGATAATGTGTGAGAACATGTATTGAGTGAAGACTGAGCCGGGTGGATAGTCTTCACTGATTATGTACAATGGGTAAGCTAAGATAGGGGGATAGCTACCCATGATTGTTACGTGTGGAGTGAGACTGAGCCGGGTGGATAGTCTCATTAAATGGCTATATACATATAAAATTGTGATTGTGAGTTTGAGAAGCCAATGAGGCTAAGTGTGAGGCAATTACGTGAGAATGGATCTGACCGGATATTGAACAATAAGAATGGAATGTGAATATGTGAAATCTTTACAAATATGTGAATTGGTATGAATACCAATATATATTGTTTAATATGATTTTGCAGATATCAAATGGTGTGTTGTGACGTATGAATCTTGAATGTATGTTTAGGAATAGAGAATAATGTAAAAATGTGTATGAATGTGCTATCAGTAAGAGGACACAGATTGAGACACGGACGTTTCTCAGGCCGTGTGATAAGATACGACATGTCTTAGGGGAGACATGGGCATGTTTAATGTGGTATTTTTGTCCAGAGAGATATACGGGGATAGACACGAACGTGTCCTTGGCCATGTATGTATATTGAATTTTGAATATTGAGATACACGGGTCGAAACACGGCCGTGTTTCAAGCCGTGTCTTAAAAATTGCTTTTGTCCATAGTCGTGTATAAATGTATACTTATGTTCCGAGAGAGATATGGGTAAGAACACGGGCGAGTTTATGGGCATGTGTAAGCATATATTTTTGGACTAAAGAGAAAATAGGTTAGAACACGGGCGTATTCCAGAACGTATCTCGATTGAGGTTTTTGATCAGAAGACTACATGGGAAGAGACATGCCCGTGTAATTTATATTTTTAGTTATTTAAAATAATTGTTATTAATTAGTTCTTGAGAAGATCTTTTTATAACTAATTTGGTAGCTACTTATTGAGTTGCAAGCTTATTTCTTTGCAAATTATTTTTCTATTTCAGGATAAGTGATAGTAAAGACAAAATCTGCATGCAATAGGAATACCAGGTGGGCCAGTGACGAGTCCCATGAATACATGACTAGATGTTACTATTATTTAGGCTTGATGTTTGTTCCCAAACTTTTTAAAAATGTGTAATAAGAAGTTTTCTTTAAGAAGGGAAATTTGTAATTGTTATATTTGTTGATAAACCCTTTTTTTATTAATAGTGAAGTATGTGATATTTTATTAAAAATTTTCTTATTCCACGTGTGTATGATTAATTATGGTCACGTATATGGTGGTGATTGTGGGCGTCACACGAGGTCTTCTTAATGGACGAATGAGCTGATTTCTTTTAAATGGGCCGAAGAACCTAGCTGTAAAAATCTGGTGTCAACACTTATATTATTTAAAATTTATAATAAAGTTAATTTAATTAACTTTCTATATATTCTCTTCCTCAATATATGTATTAACTTTCTACATATTACCTTTTATTTTAGGAAAAATTACATAAAAAATCTCAACCTTTTGGGGTATTTGTAAATTAAACCCTATTCAATTTTTTCTGTCAAATTAAACCACAACGTTTAAAAAGTTATCAAAATTAGCCCTCCGTTAGAACTCCTTTAACAGACAGCTGATGTGTCCATTAGTGGAGCCCATTTTTTGACACGTGGTGTAACGCCTGTAAAAATATGACATCATCATATCATACATTTTATTTAATTTCATTAGTTTAGAATGGATATGATGCACCATCATTTACATGAACATGGGGTATATGAATTCTGTGCATGTTGAGAAGAATTATTAGTTAAATTTATATGTGATTATTTGGATATGTTGTGAGTGTGTAGTGTGATAGAATTAAGGATTTGGAAACTTTTGATAAGGGCTTAATTGTAAGAAAAGTTGGATTTGATTGACCTACTTAAAATCTTATGAGTTAATGTATAATACTCACATTCCACTAAGGAGCAAAGTGGATAATTGGTGATAAATATCCATAATTATCTAGAATGATATTTGATTAAGCTATATATAATGTATGATTAAGTATGTATATAAGTGTATGGTTGAGATTATGCCAAGTGTGTGTATATGTGTGTGGTGAGGAGTGAGTAAAGAATTTTATATAGAAGGGGTTAAAGATTCTTAATAGGTTTAGAAAATTTTTGATTTAGTTTCCATCAATTTACAAGAGCTTTGGGATCTTGATAACATCTAGAGGGATTGAAGATTGAAATTGGTAAGTTTATGCATGTATTTTTATTATTTTGAGTTAGATTTTATTAAGAGCAAATTCGTGCTCTGTTTTCTATAAAATTCAACCTCTGTATTTTTCATATAACTTAATTTCTAGCACTCCAAATTGAGTGAGGTCAATTTCTACGGAAACTTTAGAGAGTCTTCTATAACTTTTATTATTTTAGTTTTGCTTAAATCTGTCGTTTGGTGGTCTAAAGGAGGTAGACATTTTTTTGCTCCTACAGAATATCCTGCATAACCATATTGAGATGTTGGGACTATAACTAATTATGTACATATCCAAATTGAGTGATTCTAATTGCTAATTACAATAGACTCATATACCTAGCTTTTTAGTAAAAGCATAGTCACAAGGCTTGTATAAATAAATTTTGAGCATATCAAGTATAGGTGATAGGCTGTACTAGTTGAGCTATATTTTAGAATTTTTTAGACCTATTGTTTTTATCATATCTTGCATTTTATAACTCCAAATTGAGAAATATTTGATGCTATGAAAACTTTAAGGAGTTTTCTACAACTCTTATGTTTTGATATTGAGCTGAATCTTCTTCTAAGAGGGTATAATAGATCTCGACATATTGTTGCTCACTCTAAATACCCGTGTGACTTGTTAGTGTTCAAAAATTCATAATTAATTCTATACATGTCCAAATTGGGTAATTCTAATCAGAAATGAAAGTAGACACATAATATTAGTGTACTAAAATCATGACCATAGGATTTATGTATATGATATTTGGATATATCAAATTAGATGTGACAGATTATACAAGCTTAAGTGTATATGTGAGGTGTTGAATGTGTGTGTGATATATGAATATATGTAGGAGCTATAAGAGACAAGGAGAAGAAAATCAACTAGAGGAACTCATATTTATTAAAGGTTGGAAAGCATTTTCAGTAAGTAGTCACTAATATGATATACATATAATTGGTTTATCTTGCATTTTATAATTGTAAGGTTATATGTATGTTACTTTGGTTAATTGGATAAGTTATATGATCTTTGTATATAAAGAATGAAATGATTAGCAATCTTTAATATGGCCAATGGAATACAGATATTGTTTGAAAGATTAATAAATACATTGATGAGAAAGTATGGTAAATGGACAATTGGTCATGTGGGACATATTACTTGAGGATAATGTATTGGTAATATTTTGATAGTAAATGTGAATAAATGATATAAAATCATAATGAAGATGAAAGTAATTTATATATGAGTTTGACATATGTTATTCTACCATTGTTATGGTTGAATAAATGAGCTTTTGTTATAACTAAGAATCCAATACATTGGATGAATGATAATTTTGTGGGATGTGTTATGCTATGATACAATATGAAAGAATGCCACAAGTGGATAAATGATTGTATATCATGAAAGGTTGTTACATGTGTTGTGAACTATGTAAATGAATGAGGTAAACATATAATATGGAATAAAACTTATATTATTTGGTATGTAGTAATATTATATGTATATTGAAAATGTCAGGACTGATAGCAATTGTTGATATGTGAATTTTTGTGGATGAGGAACATGATGAAATGTGTTAATAGTGCACTTTATATGTTTGTGAATGTAAGGATTTGGATTCATGACTATGTGTGTGGTTATTGAGAGATATTGCTTATTGTGATTATGAAAATGTGGTTGCATTGTGTAAATTGTGTAATGTTTCATAAGAAGGTGAAACGTGTGTAAGGAAACGATGATGTGTAGGAATGTGTATTAAGTGAAGACTGAGCCAGGCAAATTATCTTCATTGATTGTGTACGATGGGAAAGATGAGCCAGGCAGATAGCTACCTATGATTGTTATGTATAGAGTGAGACTGAGTCGGGTGGATAGTCTCATTAAATGGCCATATACATATGAAATTATGATTTGTGAGTTTGATAAGCCAATGAGGCTAAGTGTGAGGCGATTACGTGAGAATGGTTCCGGTCGGATATTGAACAATAAGAATTAAATATTAAATGTGTGAATTCTTACAATTATATGAATTGGTTATAAATACCAAATATATTGTTAAATGTGATTATGCGAATACCAAGTGGATGTGTGGTTATCTATGAACCTTGATATTAAGTGTGGGAATGCAATAACGTATGAATGTGCTATTGAGATCATTAAATATGAATGTGGCGGTTATAGAGGTGTGTTAATATTTACACATGTATATATGTAAATGTTAACTTTCTAATTATGAAATTGAGTTGTGAAGTAGTTGCGAGCCTGTCACGCCCTCACTACCATCAACCCCATTAGTAAACATAACTAGGGAATTAATGATAATAAAGGTGTTACTTCTAGAATCAGAAAGAATCTCTTAACAATAAAACTTTTTCACTTGCTTAATACTAGAATCTTAATCATTAAATGATGCTAACCTCATATGCACATATCTATAAAAGAATACCATTCATTTTTATATAACTGCAAGTATATGTTGGTGAATATTTATACTATATCTTTATTTCAGCTTAAGACAATTCACAATCGTAATAATACAATTTTCTATCATATAATTTTTCCATACATAAGATACTCTAAATATAAACAGATGGCAAGGGCACTTTTAATACCATAATAACTCGTAGATATAATAATAATAATAACATCAGTAGTACAACGTAACAATCATCAGTGATAAAAAAATACATACATCATGTACAAGGGCGAGAGTACCAAATGCTAGTAAGAATAATAACCTAATACATAGGTATATATGGACATAGTATCTCTCTCTCTCACAGTCGGGACTCTGGCCGACATAATCAACAAGATAATGATGGTGGTGGTAAACAAACAGCTCTAACCCTCACTACACTCTCACAATCTCTCTAGCCGCTAGGCTCAAAAATATCTCACTGATAGCACAAGAGGTGTCTAAGGCCTCTAGCAAAAAGTCCAAAAAGCCAAAATATGCAGATGTGTAATCCGCATCACAACCAGGATAGGGTGACCTGAATGTCAGTGGAGGTGGCGTATAGAATGCGAAATGTCGTACAAATACCATCCAAATGCTCCTCTCGGATGGTAGACAAAAGGACCTCGGCCCCTATGGACTGAACCATAATCCAGAACACTAGCTCGGTATCGATGTCATGATGCACTATGTATCGCATAAGTATCTCCGCCTCTGTAATCTCGTAAACTATCGTGGCCCAATATACTACCATCTCTTCATCCAGTGTTAACAACTAGTTTAATATAGGAAAATCATTTTATAAAATAGTGGTGAGTAATTTCACAAGAAATTACCCAGTGAGCTAAAATATCTTTATTTGCAAAATATTAAACCAAAAAAATTTTGAACCATTTTCCCAGCAATAAATTCAAACCTGTTAAATTCACATAAATGAGTACAATTTATCAAAATAATCTTTTCAAGGAATAATACTTTAATTCCCCAAAACATTTAATAAAAGATCCTATCACATGAGAATCATTTAAAGATTTCCATAAATAATACAAATAAACATTCAATTAAATCTTAAATTCAATGTAAATAACACTTCAAACAACTTTAAAATACATTGGAGGTTTTCATTTCTTCAATCCATAAATAATGAAGGATTCTTATAAAGGGATAACTAAAAACATCATATTCCTGATTGAAATCTTTAATAGTTTTATCCATTTAATGGTCTCGAGAGTTGAGAATTTCATTCATTGAATATTTAATAATATCATCAAGTATATCTTTCTCAATTTGTAGTTCATAATATTATTCATAAAAAATATATTTCCCCAATTCTTCTCAGAAATGACAACAATATACAATAATCAATCTCTCTCTTATAAATCATCTCAATTCTTTTTCTCATGTCCTACACTGGCCAATTCACATGATCATTCATAAGATTATTCACAATACCTCGTATGCATATGGTATAACCACAAGGATTCGCCCCAAAGGCATATCTGAATCCTTGCGCTGTCCCAAAGATAGTTATAATTCGAGTGGCCAACTCCTCTCATATATACATATATCATCAACCCTTACTTATCATATATATAGATCAATATATATAATATTCATATCATTAGTAAGGGTATAATTATATCATTTTAATGTTTGATTATATACATTCACAGAACTTCCGAATTTTGCCTTTCTTTCATATATAATTTAGTCTATTTATCTGAGACTTATAAATCTCATGCCATTTCATCAATAAGAAGTGTTTTTCAAATATTTTTATATTCTAATACATTATTCCAATGTTCAGTTGCAAAACAGTGCACAAGGGTGTGTGCCTAAGCCATAGAGGTGTGTGCCTCTGTACAAAGGCACCTAGAATAGCCACAGAGGTGTGTGCCTCTGTGCAGGGGCACTAGCCTCTGCTACAGAGGTGCTAGCTTGTATACAGGGGTGCCAGCCTCTGTACAGAGGTGCCCGACTCTTCAGTGCACAGACGCATACCTGTTCGATTAGGCGTACGTCTCTACAGTTTTGAAACACAAATATCAGAGGAAAATTTATAGAAATTTTGGTCCAAAACTCATTTTAACTATACCAGATGTTCACATATCATGCATGTTACTTCAAAACACTATCAAGCATGTTTAAAACTACTTAGATTACTCCAGATAAAAAGAAAAGCATTAAAACCCTAACATTTATATACAAAATGGTTTTAAAATCAAACTTGAATGAAAACCCATAACGATTTAGAACCACTCACAGATTTCTCCCGCCTGATTCCTCTTTTTCTTTACTGAAATCCGAGAATGGAGTCTTCAGAGCTCTTTTTCCTCTATTTTCTCCTTCCTTTCTCTCTTTTCTTCTTTCTTTCCCTTCTTCTTCTCCTTTCCCGTATATGGCCATACTTTTTCTGCATAACCAATAACTCGACTCCCTTCTTTTCACTTTGATCCCTCATCTTTCTTTCCTTTCTTTCTAACTGTATTAACTCACATTTGTTTCAATTACATCCTAACTTCCTTTCAATTTCATCCTTCAAATTTCTATTCACTTAAATCAAACTTTATTTCTTATATTTTATTCTTAGCATTTCTTACCACTATAAAAATATTAACTCCCACCAATATCAATTTAATACATAAAAATCAACTTCTTTATTATTTACCTAAAATAATAACAATTAACTCAAATCAACACTAATTTAATATAAGCGAATAATCCTTAATTATCATTAACTTTAATTAATCTGGTTCAAGGACACAGATGTTACAATTTTTCTCTCCTAACAGAAATTTTGTCTTTGAAATTTTGTACAAACATAAATCAATTATAAAAGTCATGGGTATCTATGTCTAATATCCTCTTCTCGCTCCCATGTAGCTTCTTCTTGGGAGTGATTTTTTCATAACATCTTGACTAAAGGAATACTTTGTTCCTCAATACTTTCTGTTCCCTAGCCAAAATTGCTATAGGTTTCTTCTTTATAACTCAATATGGACACATAAAATATATTGTGTACTCCTTCCAAATTTAGTGACAAAGCTAAATGATAGGCCACTGGTCCAACTCATTCAATAATCTCATATGGCCCTATAAATCTGGGACTCAATTTTCCCCACTTACCAAATCTTATCACACCTTTATAGGGAGATATTTTTAGAAAAACTCTATCACCCACATTAAATTCAATATCAACCCTTTTAAGATTTGCATAACTTCTTTGTCTATCCTGAGCTGTCTTGAGATTAGCTTTAACTGTTTGAATATTATCAATTGTCAATTGAACTAACTTGGGACCCAACCACCTTCTTTATCCTACTTCTTCCCAACAGATGGGAGTTTTACATCTCCGGCCATACAAAGCCTCAAATGGGGCTATATTTAAACTGCTTTGATAACTATTGTTATAAGCAAACTCCATTAAAGGAACTTCCTTATCCTAATTTTCACCAAAATCTAAGGCACTAGCTCTCAACATATCCTCTAATACTTGAATAATCCATTTAGACTATCCATCAATCTGAAGATGAAAAGAAGTACTAAATCTCAATCTAGTACCTATAGCTTCTTACAAACTTAGCCAGAATCTTAAAGTGAACCTCAGATCATGATCTGATATAATAGACACTGGTATTCCATGCAACCTTATTATTTCTTTAATATACAACTCTGCCAACTTATTCAAACTATAACTGATCTTGATAGGCAAGAAATGGGCAAACTTCGTTAGTCTATCCATAATCACCCATACTGCATCATTTTCTTACTGCATTCTCAGTAAACATACTATAAAATCCATGGTTATATATTCCCATTGCCATTATAGTATTGGCAAAGATTGTAATAAACCAGCTAGATGTCTATATTCAGCTTTGACTTGTTAATAAGTCAAGCATTTGGAAACATATTCTGCTCTATCTTTTTTCATCCCTTTTCACCAATAATTCTCCTTTAAATTTCGATACATCTTGGTACTTCCCGGATGCATCACATATACAAAGCAATGCACTTCTTCCATTATCTCTCTTCTTAATTCTTCTTTGTTTGGCAAACAAATTCTTTTCCCTATCCTTATAACTCCTTTTTCATCACAAGTCAAGTCTTTATTCTACCCACTTTTTATGTCCTCAATCCATCTCAACACTTTATCATCGATTTTTTGAGCTTGAGCAATTCTCTCCAATAACAATGGTCTCACCTTCAAGATGGCCAAAACATTGTCAGGTGTAGCTACATCAAACTCATCATTCAATCTCCTGAGCTCAATCAACATGGGCATCCTAATAGCATGAATGTAATGCAAATTTCCAGTCGATTTCTGGCTAAGAGAATCTGCCACTACATTAGCTTTACTTGGGTGGTACTCAATCGTACAATCGTAATCCTTTAGCAACTCCACCCATCTCCTTTGTCTCAAATTCAAGTCCTTCTGGCTAAGGATATACTTAAGACTTTTATGGTCAGTAAATATTTGGCATGTTTCCCCATAAAGATAATGTCTCCATATCATTAAGGCAAAAATCACATATGCCAACTCCAAATCATGCGTGGGATAGTTCTGCTCGTGAGGTCTCAGCTGTCTGGATGCATAAGCAACTACTTTGCCCTCTTGCATCAACACACAACTTAACCCTTATCTCAAAGCATTACTATATACCATAAATCTACCACCTTCTATAGGTAAGGTCAAAATAGGAGTAATAGTCAACCTTTCCTTTAAAACTTCAAAGCTCTGCTGGCACTCAGGAGTCCAAATATACTTCACATTCTTTCTCAATAGCTTCGTCAAAGGTGATGCAATAATTGAGAAATCTCGAACTAATCTTCTGTAGTATCCTGCCAACCCTAAGAAACTTTGAATTTTTATCACAATCCTAGGTGGTTCCCAATTTACTATGGCTGCAATCTTAGTTGGAACCACATATACTCCCTCAGTTGATATTATGTGACCAAAAAATACTACCTTATTTAACCAAAACTCATATTTGCTAAACTTAGCATAAAGCTGCTTATCTCTCAAAATTTCTAACACAACCCTCAAATGCTTTTATGTTCCACGATAGACTTAGAATACATGAAAATATCATCAATAAACATAATTACAAACCTGTCTATTCATCAAGTCCATGAATGTTGTAGGTTCATTCATAAGCCTAAATGGCATCACTAAAAACTCATAATGTCCATATCTTATTCTAAAAGCAGTTTTAGAAACATCGGACTCCTTAATCTTCAATTGATGATACTCTGACCTCAAATCTATCTTAGAAAATATCATAGCTCCTTGGAGCTGATCAAATAGATCCTCAATCCTCGGCAATAGGTACTTATTTCTAACTATAACCTTATTCAGTTGCCTGTAGTCTATACATAATCTCATCGACCCATCTTTTTTTTAACAAATAACACCAGTGCTCCCTATGGAGAAAAACTTGGCCTAATAAAGCCTCTATCTAATAACTCTTACATTTGTACTTTTAACTCCTTCAGTTTTATTGGAGCCATTCTATATGAAGCCTGAGATATAGGAGCTATAACTGGCAACAACTCAATCTCAAATTCAATATCCCTATCGGGTGGTAATCCTGGCAATTCCTCAAGAAACACATCTTCAAACTTATTTAGTATAGGTACTCTCCTCAAATCTATCTCCTCTATCTTTTTATCCACTGCAAAGATTAGATAAGTATCATACCCCTTCCTAAGATACTTCATAACTGTCATTGCTGAAATTATCTTAGTTGGAGCTTTTTTATTCTCTCCTACGAAATGAATCTTTTTACCATCCTCCTTTTTAAATACCACTCGTTTCTCAAAGTAATCTACATTCGCTCTATAGAGACTCAGCCCATCCATACCTAATATAGCATCAAAATCGCTAAGAGATAAGGGTATAAAATCCTATTCTATCACAACATAACCTATCTTAACTATAATATCTTTAATGACTTTATCACAAATTACACTTACTCCCATAGGCATGCTAACTAATACTGGTTCATCTCTATCAGTTAACTCTAACTTATTATGCAGGATGAAAGTATATGATATAAAAGAGAAAGTTGCACCATGATCAATCAACACAAATGCCAATTTATTGTAAATAAACGTCATACCCCTTATTACGTTTGGTGCATTCTCGGTATCCTTTTCAGTCACTGTATAAAACCTTACTTGTTGGACATTTTCTGCGGTACTGGTTTGTCCCGTAGGTCTCTTCTGAGCCTGTGGAGCTCTACTGGCCTCACTTCTAACACCAGTAGTCCTTACAGTAATAGGGGGTCTCCTAACTCTTCCAATTCTAGGGGCATTTGACTCTTGAACTGAGGGTTCTCCAATTATACTTTTGGTACATTCCCAGGCATAGTGTCCAAGACATCTCACATTACTTCATCCACAACTGCCTACGTGGTTCTTCCTGCATAAATTATACTAAGGTATTGCTGCTCCTCCTCTCGGAATATTTCCAAAAATATTTGGTCAAAAAGAAGGCACTGGTTGTATCACAGACATCTGGCTACCCTGCAGTCAAACATTTCCTCCTGACCACTGATTACTTCTTGAGTAGGGATTAAACCTTGACTTTCGACTATTATTACCCCTCCAAAGTTGCCTCAAGATCTTGGTCGATTTACCATTTCTAATTCCTTATCAAGTCTTTCTTATTCCATCACTTTTTTTTACCCAACCTCAAAATGTTGTTTTAGCATAGAGGTTCAGTTTTCCTCATAGAGCAATATGTAATCCATCTTGAAACTTGTCATTTTTAGCTTCTTCATCAGGATACATATCTTTCATATACTGGTATAAATCCTTAAATTTATTAGTGTATTCTTTGACCGACATTGTTCCCTATACCAGATTTATGAAATAAGCTTTTCTCTGCTTCTAAAAAATTTCAGTTAGGTATTCCCTACCAAACTCTTCCTTGAAAAGCTACCATGTGAAAGCTTCCATATACAGATTTCTCACTCTCATCAGCCAGTCATCTGCTTTCTCAAACATGAGACCATACACATTGCCAACTTTCTCCTTATCACTAAGCTGTAATGTGTTAGAGGCCTTCTCTACTGTTCTGACCCACTTATCTGCTTGTCTGAGGTCTAGAGTCCCATGGAAATCATATACCCCACATTTCTTCATATGTTCAATGATGTCTCCGGGCTTTCTATATATCTCTCGTTCTACCATTACCGTTGCCATTATTCTAGCCAGATCGGTAGCATCTATATGTACTACTGGCGCTGCTGACTGGTTATACACATTCATTGGCATTACCGGTGGTGGTACTGCATAATAAATATTCCTCACCCTTCTAAGTACATTCTCAAAGATCGATGCAGAGGCAACTGAAGTAGAGCTACTTTACAGACTATCCACTTGAATATCTGGAATTTTATCTCTTTCGTTGCCAATCAAGGCTGATGATGGAGATGATTCTCGTTGAGATGTTTGACTCCTATTAGAGACATTCGCTAGCTCAACTAGCCTGACTCTATCTGGCTGGACATCACGTCCTCTACCTCTAGCCCCACCACTACCTCGTTCAACTCTTCAACCTTGATTCCCTAATCCACCTCTAGTTCTTGCCATTTTCTGAAAATAAGATCACAGAACTTTAGTAATCCTCATCATCATCTCATATATATACATTACATAATTAATATCTACCAACTCAATATTTCTTAATCTCTATAACATATAACACAATATTTTTTAATGTCTACAGAATCTAGTAACCTAGGCTCTGATACTAAATTGTCACGCCCTCACTACCATCAACTCCATTAGTAAATATAACTAGGGAATTAATAATAATAAAGGTGTTACTTCTAGAATCAGAAAGAATCTCTTAACAATAAATTTTTTTCACTTACTTAATACTAGAATCTTAATCATTAAATGATGCTAACCTCATATGAACATTTCTATAGAAGAATACCATTCATTCTTATATAACTGCAAGTATATGTTGGTGGACATTTATACTATATCTTTATTCAGCTTAAGACAATTCACAATCGCAATAATACAATTTCTTGTCATATAATTTTTTCATACATAAGATACTCTGAATATAAACAGATGGTAAGGGCACTTTTAATATTATAACAACTCGTAAATATAATAATAATAATAACATTAGTAGTACAACATAACCATCATCAGTGATAAAAAAAAATATATATATACATCATGTACAAGGGTGAGAGTACCAAATGCTAGTAAGAATAATAACCTAATATATAGGTATTTATGGACATATATACCATCTCTCTCTCACAGTCGGGACTCTGGCTAACATAATCAACAAGATAATGATGGTGGTGGTAAACAAACAGCTCTAACCTTTGCCACACCCTCACAACCTCTCTAGCCTCTAGGCTCAAAAATATCTCGCTGATAGGACAAGGGGTATCTAAGGCCTCTAGTAAAAAGTCTAAAAAGCCAAAATATACAAATGTGTAATCCGCATCACACCCAGAAGAGGGTGACCTGAACGTCAGTGGAGGAGGCGTAATGAACACGGAAGGTCGTATAAATACCATCCAAATGCTCCTCTCGGATGGCAGACAGAAGGACCTCCGCCCCTATGGGCTGAACCATAATCCAGAACACTAACTTGACATCAGTGTCATGATGCACTATATATCGCACAAGTGTCTCCGCCTCTGTAATCTCATAAACCATCATGGCCCAATATACTGCCATCTCTTCATCTAGTGTTAACAACTACCTTAATATGGGAAAGTCATTTTATAAAACAGTGGTAAGTAATTTCACAAGAAATTACCTAGTGAGCAGCTAAAATATCTTTAGTTGCAAAATATTAAACCAAATCAATTTTGAACCATTTTTCCAGCAATAAATTTAAAACTGTTAAATTCACTTAAATGAGTACAATTTATCAAAATAACCTTTTCAAGGAATAATACTTTAATTCCCCAAAATATTTAATAAAAGATCCTATCACCTGAGAATCATTTAAAGATTTCCATAAATAATACAAATAAATATCCACTTAAATCTTAAATTCAATGTAAATAACACTTCAAACAACTTTAAAATACATTGGAGGTTTTCATTTCCTCAATCCATAAATAACGTAGGATTCTTATAAAGGGATAACTAAAAATATTATATTCATGATTGAATTCTTTAATAGTTTAATCCATTTGGTGGTCTCAAGAGTTGAGAATTCTATTCATTGAATATTTAGTAATATCATCAAGTATATCTTTCTTGATTTGTAGTGCATACAAATATTATTCATAAAAAATATATTCTCCCAACTCTTCTCAGAAATGATAATAATATACAATAATCAATTTCTCTCTCATAAATAATCTAAATTCTTTGTCTCATGGCCCATACTGGCCAATTCACATGATCATTCATAATACCTCGTATGCATACAGTATAACCATAAGGATTCGCCCTAAAGGCACCTCTGAATCCTTGTGCTATCCTAAAGACAGTTATAATTCGAGTGGCCAACTCCTCTCATGTATACATATATCACCAACCCTTACTTATCATATATATATATCAATATAATCTTTATATTATATTCATGTCATTAGTAAGGGTATAATTATATCATTTCAATGTTTGATTACATACATTCACAGAACTTTCGAATTTTGCCTTTCTTTCATATATGATTTAGTCTCTTTATCTGAGACTTATAAATCTCATGTCATTTCATCAATAGGAAGTGTTTTTCAAATATTTTTATGTTCTAGTATATTATTCCAATGTTCGGTTCAAGATACCATCCAAAAAATTAAAGTTTTAGTCAAATTAGTCGCGAAACAGTGCACAAAGGCATATGCCTGAGCCACAGAGGTGTAAGCCTCTACACAGAGGCACCTGGCATAGCCACAGAAGCATGTGTCTCTGTGCAGGGGCGCCAGCCTCTATACAGAGATGCCCGACTCTGTACAGAGGCGCCCGACTCTTCAATGTGCAGACATACGCCTGTTCGATCAGGCATACGCCTTTATGGAATATGAACATCAGAGGAAAATTTGCAGAAATTTTGGTCCAAAACTTATTTTAACTACACCATATGGTCACATATCATGCATGTTACTTCAAAACATTATCAAGCATGTTTAAAACTTCTTAGATCACTTTAGATCTAAAGAAAAGCATTAAAACCCTAACATTTATATACAAAATGGCTTTAAAATCAAACTTGAATGAAAACCCATAACGATTTAGACCTACTCATAGACTTCTCTTGCTTGATTCCTCTTCTTCCTTGCTGAAATCCGGGAATGGAGTCTTCAGAGCTCTTTTTCCTCTCTTTTCTCCTTCTTTTCTCTCTTTTCTTCTTCCCTTCCCTTCTTTTTCTCTCTTCTTGTACATGGCCATACTTCTTCTACAAAACCAATAATTCTACTCCCTTCTTTCTACTTTGATCCCTCATCTTTTCTTCATTTCTTTCTAACTTCATTAACTCACATTTATTTTAATTACATCCTAACTTCCTTTCAATTTCATCCTTTAAATTTCTATTCAATTAAATTAAACTTTATTTCTTATATTTTATTCTTAGCATTTCTTATCACAATAAAAATATTAACTCCCACCAATATCAATTTAATATATAAAAATCAACTTCTTAATTATTTACCCAAAATAATAATAATTAACTCCAATCAATACTAATTTAATATAATCGAATAATCCTTAATTATCATTAACTTTAATTAATCCGGTTCAAGGACACGGATTTTACAGAGCCATTCGGAATATTATGAATTTTACTATCAGGTTGAGAACACGAGGTTGAGATACGGACTTATTCTAGGCCGTGTATTACGACAAGGGTGTATCTCAGGCCGTGTGATAGGAAATGACATGTCTTAGTGGAGACATAGGCGTGTTTAATGTGGCATTTTTATCTAGAAAGATATACGGACAGAGACACGGGCGTGTCCTTGGCCGTGTATGCATAGTAAATTTTGGGCAGAGAGGTAGATGGGTAGAAACACAGCCGTATTTCAGACGGTGTCTCGACTGTGAATTTTGTCCAGAGGACTACACGAGGAGACACATGCCCGTGTAGTCTATATTTTTAGTTGTTCTAGTTATTTCTTGTTAATTAGTTCTTGAAAAGATGGTGTATATTTATATTGGTTACTACTTACTGAGTTGCAAGCTCATTTCTTTGTAAATTTTTTTTTTAGGATATTGTAGAAAATCCTGAGTTGCATAGTCTGTCTTCTTTAGGCATTTCTCAGGTGGGCTAGTGGCAAGAACTTTACTTACACGTTTAGTGATAGCATTATGCATATCAATCCATAAGCATGTCTATTAAATTTTGTATTGATGGGTTATGTAGAAGATGTTAGTGTACTTTGTAACTTAAGTACTTATTATGTATATAGAGTTTTATTTTAATCTAATTCCAAATGGGGTTATGTTATATTCATATGATTCCATGTATGTTGTTGTGAGGGGGCGTCACATGTGGGACCTATAGGTGCTGAGTAGATTTGAGTAATTACATAAAGAACCATAACCTTTTGTTAAACTTGCAAAATAAACTTTAATAAAATAGTCGAATAATTTTAATAAAAAAATTAAAATTTATTAATTTATTAGAATAATTTCAATAAAATAAATAATTGAAACGAGTATGAGATTCAATACTTTATTAACAATAAAATATTCTTAAATATTTAAAAATTTCATAAAAATATAAAACATAATTTAACATATATTTTTTAAAAAAATATAAGAAAATTCAAAAAATATACTAAAAAAGAAGATATCATTATTGTCAACTAATAAAATTATTTTTAAATTTAATTCCACTCCAATTTAATAAAACTAAAACTAATTTATAACAAAACAAAAACTTATTTTTATCTTTATATTTTTGTATTTTATTATAAAAAGTTTCTTATTTATGCTTTTATAATAAAAATAGAAAAATTTTAAAATATAAAAAATGAAAAATTCAAAAAATATAGTGAGGAAATTTTTATAATAGAATACATAAATATAATAATAAAAAATAATTTTTTTTATAAATTGGTTTTAGTTTTAATTTTATCAAATTGGAGTATAATTAATCTCAAAAATAATTTCTCCACTTTTCAGTACATTTTTTTTAATTTTCATATTTTTATATTTTTATTATAAAATATATGTTAAAATATGTTTTATATTTTTATGAACTTTTTAAATATATAATAATAATAAAGTATTGAATCTCACACTCATTTCTAATATTTATTTTATTAAAATTATTTTAATAATTTAATAAATTTTTAAAAAAATTTAATTAAAATTATTTGACTATTTTTATTAGGGTTTATTTTGCAAGTTTAACAAAAGGTGGGGGTTCTTTATGTAATTACTCAAATACATTCAGCACTTGCAGACTCCACGACTCAGAAAATGGGCTCCACTAACGGATACGTCAGCTGTCCGTTAAGAGAATTCTAACAGAGGGCTAATTTTGATAACTTTTGAAACGTTGTGGTTTAATTTGACAGAAAAAATTAAATAAGATTTAATTTGTAAATACCCAAAACGTTGGAATTTTTTATGTAAATTTCCCTTCATTTTAATACTTTTTTATTATTTTTTTATTTTTTAACTCGAGAGTCAAGGCTAATGCCTAGGAACTTTTTTTTCTACTAGTAACACTGTCATACAAATGGGAGACATACCAAATTTACCCATAATTATACTCCTATTAAAGTTAAGGACCACTATCTTTCAAAATGAATGGGTTCACAATCAAAAGTATAGAAAGAAAGATAAACAATCCTGAGTTCCTGACTTTACATATCTATATATCACACACTCTTTCTGAGGCATATATTTACATACTATATATATAGCTAACATCACGTGTTGTAGGTGCCGTGTGGCTTCCAAAAGCGTTGATATCAGGTGAACAATTTGTATGTTCAAGTCCTTTTCTCTTTGAAAGTTGAGGTAGTGCGCTGCGCTTAGGTCTTTTACAACTATACGTCTAGATATTGTTGTATGTAAAATGGATATGCAATGTCATGTTAATTTTCATGTACATTTATGGGACCATTGAAAAGGTAACTTCATTGAAAGCAATTGGTTTATCTTGATTTTTTTTTTTTTAACCGAGATAACATTAAAATATTTTTCTTTTAATGTTTGGAATTAGGAATATATATATATATATATATATATATATATATATTGAAAATTACAAACCAAATTGAATTGAAATTGTCAATTTTCAATTTAATTTTTAGTTTGGTTCTTGTTTACCTTTAGGCCTTGTTTGGTTGGATGTAATGGGCATTGTAATGGAATGTCCATTACATTACATAATTCATTACTATGTTTGGTAGATAATTTTTTTTTTTGTTTCAATGTAATGGAAATTACATCAGTAATCATCATTACTTTTAAAACCGTATTTGACAATCCTTAAAAAATCTATATATTCCTCATTACATGCCCCATTTTTTATTTTTATTTTATTTTAATTTATTTTTTATTTTTTCTTATTTTTTTACTATTCCTTTTTTTTTATTTTCTTTTATTTTTTCTTATACTCTTTTTTTCTTTTCCTATTTTTTTATTTTTATTTTCTCTTTATTTTTTTATCTCTTTTTTTATTTTTTATTT
>CATIWO010567412.1:0-17068 GCA_949673435.1 Macaranga tanarius | reverse complement strand
AACTACATAATTATAAATATATTTATGTAAATATGATAAAATCTACATGGGTGAATATGATTTATTATATTTCATTTATTAAATAGCTCATACATCTTAGTTAACATCTTTTTCATATATTATTTTTCATTCATTTTTTTTAATTTCATAAATATTCAATAAACAATTAATATATATATATATATATATATATATATATATATATATATATATATATATATAAGCTTATTAGAAATAAATGACCTACATTTTAATTAGATAAAAAATTGAAAATATAAATAATTTTAAAAACTTTTAATAAATTTAATTGGATTATTTTAGCAATTATATGGATTTATTTATTAAGAATAAAAATTATAAGCATTAAAAAGAAATATTTTAAAATTACAAGGATCAAACTAGATATTTTTTAACTGTAATTATCTTCCTCCGTCTAATAAGGGCTAAGGGCCAAATATGTTGGTGAATAAAAGTATAGAGTTGCAATGTGCCGATTTTTTTTTGTACAGGGGGACAATGTAAAAAAGAAGTTAAAGTACAAGGGGCAAAGTATGTATTTTTCCTAACTTTTATATTATGGCCATTTAATATGGCTTATTTCTATAGTGCCTCTTTGCACTAATGTCCATCGTTAAATCTCTTACCAAGCACTAATTGCAAATTATTATGATCACACCTTAGATCATACATTATCTCCTTTCTCTTTTTTTTTTGCTACAATTTTTATGCATCTCATCTTCATCACTACTACATACTGAATTTTCAATAGTCATTCTGAAAGCCACTATCATATTGTTCATCTACCTCTTTTTCTGTACCTCTATCAGTGTTGTCCTTAAACTGGACACTAATTTTACTAACTTCTTTTAACCCATCTTCAATAGCCACATAGTTCGTAAACTTTATTCTATTTTTCCTAGCCTCAATATATTCATAATCATCTAATAATTTATTGTCTTCTAATTCGTCATCTGTCACTTTATTGAACAAGCATATAGTCTGGATCATCCTCAGACTCATTAACAATATCATTTTTCTGCTCCATCTATACTTCTACATTATATGTTTTAACCTTATCCAATTCATCAAACTCATTAAGGCCATCAATAGCATCAACCACATCTGGCTTGTTTACATCAGTAACAGTTTTAACCTCTTTTCCAACTTCTGATTAGCAGGTGCTTTTTTATTTTCAATACCCTTTCCCCTTCAACATAAACTTTGATCATTTATTTTTCATTTTCAATGCACTGTATCATCTTTATAACCTCCCTATCATCCCTCATCTCCTTTAATCCTTCAGTAAAGCTTATCCTAGGAACTCTATTTGATAATTTAAGACATTGATATTCCATGCCTTCTACTTCATCAACCAAATATTTATGCTATAAGAATATAAACCATGTTTTGGCTTTAAAACCCCACCAACATAAAAAAAAAATAAAAAAAAATAAAAAAAAAAACTTTACCACCCAATAATGCAAAACAACTATCATGGTGAAAATATATAGAAAATTGTGAATCCATTCTCAAACGTGCAAAAATTAGTTTTCTAAATTTAAAAAGCAACAAATAATATACTAATTTTTTTATTATTATAAATAAAAGCATTACTTTTAAATAAATATACAAAATGTTGGTAGTTGAATTATTAAACCTAATTTAAATATTATTTTTCATAAGAACTCTAAATTATAAAATTAAATATTACACCTTAATTCCCATCATCAAACACAAAGAACATATAAATAACATTAACTTACATCAATTCGATTATGTTGCAAACTTTAAATTCTTGTAATCTTCAAAGATATATGACAAACGACTCAATAAACCATGGTTGCTCATCCTTAGCTCTCATAACCCATAATTACATGAAGGATTTATAAGGTTTGATGTTTTAGTTTTACTGTGAATTAGTTTAAAGGAAGGAGTATTGAGATGGAAAAGAAGAAGCAAAAACATATATTGAAATGAAAATAAGGATTAGGAATTAAGGTGTTTCTCTTTTATGTTTTAGGATTCAAAATGCTATATTTTTATTTAGGATTTTCGGGCTTTTTATTTTGGTAGTTTATGACATTTCATAAATCCATTTAATTTTCAGTTGACACATCATCACATACTAATAAAAATACAATCGGTGCATTAAAGTGTAAAAATAAAAAAGTCTGTGCATAAAATTATTATATTTAAAAATATATTATAAAATTGTAAAAAATACTAAAATATATGCATTTATTGCTCAAATTTTTAGTGAATCAGGTTTAATCATGCATGAGCATAGCAAAGGAATTGCTTCCCCAATAAGAAACTAACTTCTATTGAACAGATTTTGAATTCTCAAATGCCTTTACCATAATTTATTTGGTTTCTAACATGAATTTTTGTAAATTTGAGAGAATAATGTAAAAGAAAAATTTGTAGTACTTGGCTAAATTTAAAAACATGAAATTTTATAATAAGAAAATATTTATAAGCTCGATAAACAAAATTTAAACATGAAGGGTAGAAAATATGAAATATATAAATTGGAAATATTGAAAAAAAAGTTATTGTTGTGTTTTATTAAATTATGTTGATTGAGTTATTAATTGTTAATAATAGTGGGTGTGTCCTTCCCTCTATTGATATGCTTACTTTTATACTCAAATTCATCAATCAGCTTTCATCATTAATCTTGTAATAAATTTTGTTGCTTGTTAATTATTTCTTCCCCTGCTCTTTAATTCCTCAGCAAATTCTAGAAGCTTCAAGTAGCTTCTCTTCGTCAGCACTTAATTCCTCAGCTCCTCAACTATAATATTTAATTCTAGAAGCTTCAACTCATTCCTTAAGAGGCTTTCTCATTAAGTTTGTAACTTGTAATGTCAAATCAAGAAATACAGATTCTAAAAACTTCTATTTTCATGGGTTGGGCTATGTAATGTGTCAAAGGCCCAAAGTTTTACTTTTGGATACAAATAATCTCTCGTACATATAATTAGTTTGGGCTAAACTCATACCTAATTATATAAATATATACCTATAAAAGAGAAGCACTTCTCATTTTCATTTTTCTACTCCATTTTCTTTTTTTTTCAACATTTTCCTCAAAATTACTCACAGAGTTCATTTTTAAATTTTAATTTCTCAAAAAATTCACTTTACCCATAGCTTTGTAACTTCAAAAATTAAAATACTAATTCAAATTTCAACCATTTCCTCAAGATAACAAACATTCTCTTCTTAAAGTGGTGCTGATTTTTTTTTTTTTTTTTGACATTCTTTACTCACCAATTCTTTTTCCAATTTCAAATTTATTAACAAATACACTTACCCATCACTTAATAATGAAAAATCCTGTGAGCGATCCAGTTTTTGTTAGGAACCACGGGAAGGTCACGACTGCAACACCGAATCAAGGCCAAATAAGCCTTTCAAAAGAGCGAATTGAGAATCCTTTTTAAGGTATTCCCGAAGAAGTCTCGTACAATTGGAGTTACCACTTGATCATTTGGGAATGGGAAACATGTATCTAGTATTGCATAAAATATGTTCCCCTTGTCAAAGATTTTGAGTTCGGGAAGTAGTTTTTACTTGACTAGTTATGTTATACAACACCTAATCACTTGTCATATGACCCTAATTTCAGTTTCATGATGGCACGTAATATGTAAACATCCTCAATATTTACAAAAAACACAATAAACATAAGATATAGCCATTCTCCACAACACAATAAATAACAGGAAAAACGATTAAAGATACATGGCTTTGATTAATTCTAATAAATATATCCGAAAAATAAAAAAAGGTAAAAAAATAAATCTAGTTCTAAATCTAAGAACATGCCAAAACATATGTTCACAATATATATTCATCAATAAATCGTCATGAACATGGCATCAATCAAGTAAAAGCATTAAATTTGGAATTTAACAAATAAGTATACAATTGAGTTTAACAAGCAAATAAATAATAAAGTAAAGTAAAATAAAAAACGTAGAGGACCCAAAAAGTATGCATGAAAATGAAAATTATATGTTATAAGGATGAAAAATGCAAAAATGTGATTTTTAATAAAAATGAGTTTTTTAATAAAAATGAGTTTTTTAATAAAAATGAGTGAAATGTACACTTGATGCCAAAATTAAACTTTTTAATGTGATAATCAATTTAGAAATGAAAATTGATTTTAAAATGATGTTTTGATGATGCAAAAATGAGTTTTTGTTAATGTCATGAACTAAAAATGAGACTTTTAATGATAATAATGGCATGAAAATATAAATTTTACAAAAAAAAAACAAAATTTAAATATACAATACGATTTTTGAACCCAAAAATAGATAAAAATGCTTATAATGATAAAAATGTGCAAATTTTATCACAAGAATGAGATATTTGTCATGAAAAATGCAATTTCGATACTAAAAAAATGATGAAAATGCAAAAAATGAAATAAAAAATATAAACTTTGATCTAAAAAAATAACTTTTACATGAAAAATATGATTTTTTCACAAAAAAAATTATAAAAATATGAGAAATGATGCAAAAAAGAAAAAGTAAGATTTAACCTAAAAATATGATTTTTATACCAAAAAAAATATATAATTTTTACATGAAAAATGGAAGTGCAATAAATGGAGTAAACATGCAAACTTTTCACCTAAAAATGTAGTTTTTGACAAAAAAAAAAAATTCCAATTTTTGCATAAAATGACAAAAATATAAGAAATACTGTAAAAATGTAATCTTTATCCTAAAAATGCAATTTTTATATGAGAAATATGATTTTCATGTTAAAAGTGATAAAAATTCAATAAAAGACATGAAAATAAAACCTTTTATTAAAAATGTAAGTGTGGCATGAAAAACACAATTTTAAGATAAAAATAGTAAAAATACAAGGAATGATATAAAAATATAGTTTTTAATATAAAAATGTAAAGTTGATATATAAGATACAATTTTTACATAAAAATACTAAAGAGACTAAAAATGACATAAAAATGTAATTTTTTTAATTTAAAAATACAAACTTAATATGGAAAATGCAATTCTTAATAAAAAAAAAATGCTAAAATGATATAAAGATATAATTTTCAATCTAAAAATGTAAACTTTACATGCAAAATGCAAAATTTATACCGAAGATAACACAAATGCAAAAAAAAAAAAAAAAAACAAATAAAGAGATACAAACTTTAATTCAAAAATGCAATAAAAAAAATAAATAGAAATAGCCTTTTGCACCAACAATAAAATAATATAAGAAGTATCATAAAAATATAAACTTTAACCTAAAAATATAATTTTTGACCTCAAAACACATAAATACATGATTTAAAAATTAAAAATGAAAACTTTTGAAGGTTCAAATATATAGGTATAAAGCCAAGTATATAGGATCCATCTGAATCATTTAAAATGTATAAATAAGCATAAACATCATAAATCAATCACAAACAAAGAGCAAACACTTTTAGACAATTCTCACTTCTTATCCTTTATAACATATCATATCTCAAACTACTTCTCAACATAAATCACAATTGTAGAAAAATAAAAAGAAGAAGGAGTAGGAGTATACAAGAAATAAATATGCAAAAATGCTTTTGGGCCCTCAACAATGCATTTGGCTAACGCTTTTTAATATATAAGACTTTTAAAGTCTTAAAAGTTTATTTTTAGGCTATCATTTCCAAAAATATGCAAAATGATATGAATAATGCGATTTATAACTCTTGTAGTGAGCTTTCACCAAAATGGAGGTATGGTTTGGTTCAAGAAAAATCTAAATCAATTCTTAAAAAAATAAAATGAGTTTAGGTAAAAAAACGGGTTCTTCAGTCTAGTAGAATCTCCCTAGATTTTTCTAAAAAAAATATCCCCCTAAAAAATAACCCAAAAAGCTATTTAAATAGAAGAATGTAGTTTGACCAAAGGCTTAAGCCTTTTGTCAAAGGTGCGAGAGACTTTGGTTGCTAAAGGCACATGCCTTTGACCAAAGCCTCGTGCCTCTAACCAAATGCTCACATCTTTGGGTCATCAACCCAAACCCATGGGCTCGTTTTTGAAAAAGGTTGGGCTTTTATTGTTTTTTTGGGCTTTTGTGATTCATTTAAGGACTTTTGGACTTCTTTCAAGTATAAAGTTAGAAACTTTACTAGTTTTGAAGGCTGAAATGGTCGTTTTAGAGTTTTGGAGGGTCTAAGCACACTCTTGAGGCTTTTAACCATTATTCTCGTGCATTATTTATCGAAAGATTTTATCACTGGACTAATTTGGGGAACCATTAAAATTTGAGTATCAACATACCCATGTCAATCTTTTCAATTTGTCCACTACATAAAAAACCTATGTCAAAAATTATTAATTTTATTTTTAAAACTCACCAATGTACAAAACTTTTCTTTTTTCTTTTTCCATCACCACCTATCATCACCTCAATTATCTTGTTGTTGCTAACCCATCCAAAGCTAGAACACCACCTCTGCCTCAACTACCGCTAATTGTTCACCAACCAACTCTACTCCTAATTAGATCGTGCGTGGTGCTAGCCCTTATGCTCATGTGGTGCCCTAAGTCAGTTCACCTCCCGCCTTCGCCTTCAACAACGCAGCCCCCACACCTATTGTTGGAACTAATTTTAGCTCTTTCCGCATATTACTAGCAATTGCTACTATCTTTAAAAGCCATCTCAAGGTAATTCCTCAGGCGGAAACATCGACTCCTCAGGCCAAATCTACCTCAACCAAAGTCTATTTTAGAAAAGGTAAATTTCATCCTCTACGTTTTTTTTTTTGCTCTGTGTTTAAGGATTTTGGTAGAATTTTATGAATTTTGGTTGAGGAAATACTTATTGTCTTGAGTTGTGCGTGATGCTTAAAACATTAATTTGTTATATTTTGTGCCTCTGTTATTTGCTGCTGAGCTCTTGAGTTGATGGTGATAATCTATAGAACTTAAATTTATTATTATCATTTTTTATGCTGAGGAATTGTGAGATTGATGCAAATTTGCCTAAGGAATTACCGAATTGATACAATTTTGCCTAAGTCATCATGAATTTTCTTTGATATTATTTGATGATTTGCATGCTAGCTAAAATTTACAAGCTTTTTTTTATGATAATTTGGTGAAATTTGGCTGAAACATGCTCTTTCCTCAGGGAAAATAATATTTCTCATGTTATGCCTTAGGGCCTTAAGACTCAATTTGGACTTAATCCTTACTTAATTGCCTAAAGATATTGATTTAATACTTTAACAACTTTGTACAATTAAAATTTCCCAATCAAAATATGAACTCAAAATTTATTTTAGCAATAAAGTACCAAAATAATTTGTTAATATAACTTGCTTGAAAATACTTAAATTTATTTTGCCAAAAATTATCATGCACTTTTAAAGAATTTCGGTTTGACAACACAAACCAAAATAATATTAAATTTTGATTTATACTTGGTGACCTTGATTTAAACTTTTTTATTCCAACCAAAATTTAATGTAAGTATCTTGAATAATGTTTATAGCTGATTATTTCAAATTTTTAAAGTCATTTTCAAGAAAACTTTAAATTGGCTAATGCTTTAAAATACAATTCTCTAGGCAAAAACTCTACATTTTTGGTATAACTTTGCCTTAAGATTTTGACTCTATCACTTTTTTCTTCAACAATTTCTGTAGGGAATTTAACGAATTTGCCTTCATTTTATTGCCAAAAATAATGATGATCAATTTTTTTGCCAAGTTTATAGGCAATATTTCATGTTTCATCAACTACATACTTGGTACAAATACCAAGTTTAATGATTTATTTTCAAAGTATCTCTACAAAATCCTTTAGGCAAATAATATTTTACTAGTTTTGGGTACATTAGTTTCTTAAATATGCTTTTTCTATTTGTTACTACCTTGATTCCTTAGGAAAATTTTACAATTTTCACAATTTGTGTACTATTTAGCCAAAATATTTTACTCGAGGAATCTCTTAATGCCTACTAAAAAATATTTCCATTTCATGCCCACTTTATCATTTCATTCATTTTAGCTTTAATTTTCTCAAAGTTTTAAGTCAAATATAACTTATTTGCTTATTATGGTTAAATTAACCTCAATTCCCCATGACATTTTTTTTAAGAAATTTGCATTTTAAACAGGAATCATACCTTTAAAGCTTCATAAAATTTATTTTAGCATTTTTGGCACTTGATAAACTTACCAACAACTTAAAATCGCAACTTTGATTCTTAATGGCTCTAAATAATACATAAAGCTCATTTTCAACCTAGATCTTTAAGCCATTTCTTAATAGCTCTAAATAATGCTTGCTTTTCAAAATGAAATTTACTTGTTTTTCTCCTGGGGATTTGCCTTGTATTCACTTGATATTTCTTCATTAATCATTATCTTCAATTTTCTCAATAAGAATGTCAAATCATTTGGCAAGTGGAGTTCCTGGATCATCACCAACTTTTACATCACTAACTACACATGCACCACAACCATGCATTACTCATGAAATAACATAGTCTATTTTCAGTTGTTATGCTATTAAAATTTTATCAACACATCATTATTCATATCACTTATTCACACACCAAAAAAATAATAAATAGACATTAACATGTCAAAACTCATAAAATTAAAACTTTATTTATTTAAGGTAGTATCTATCAAGCCAACTTACAAAATTCAAAAAGCAAAATATTGCCACTATATTTACTAAGTGGCAAATTCCTAGTTTGGGGTCAGTCACTTATTCATTCACTTCGCTTTTATTTCTCATATAGTGAAAAATATATTTTTTTTCAACTGCACCTCCTTTGACACTTTTGTTGGAGGTTATTAAATAGGACCAAAAATTAGGCTTCACAGAGAGGTGGTGCTTAACCACATCTCTATTTAAACTTAGCTTTTTAGTATATTCTGCAAAACAACTTTTGAATTCTTTGAGCAAATTTATTATTTCTTCTTTCATATTACTTTTCAAAAAAGAACTTATGTAGGTTATCCTTGACTCTTGATTAGTGCCAAGGTTCACTTCTTCTAAAGAATCTTGCACATAATGCATGTAGTCTTCCAAAAGAATTGGTGCTTCTTATACATACTCAAACTTCAGTTTATCAATATCTTCTTTTGGTTCCTCTTTGTTAACAGTTTCCATACCATCTACCTCTATTTCTTCTATTACTATTTTGTCCAATGTTTGTTGCATAAATACTCTCTATATGGCAGTTACAGCTACTACCAATTCTTCTTCTATATATTTATTCATTAATTTTCTAAATGAGAGGACCTTCCATCAGCGTGTATGGCACGATAACAGTTTATTTGTATAATAAGTATGATTGTTGTTAAACTTTCTCCTTCATATCTTCTTTAGACATATAAACATATTTGGGATCACTATTAGCTCTTTCACCTGTAAATTTGATAGGTCCAAATTTTACATCATAGAATCTAGGCTCTAAGTTATTTGAGCAAGTGATAAATGGCTTGTTGTCTACCTAAACTACCTATACTTTATTGTCATTCCAAAATAGCAAGAATTGGTGTAACGATGATGGCACACACCAATTGGCATGAATCTAGTCTCTTCCAACAATAAGTTGTAGCTTGCGATTAAATCTACCATGAAAAATGTACTAAGTGATTTTTTATTCTAATTGTGATTTCAATTGGTAATATTTGAATGGTTTTGGTGATTTCTCCTATAAAATCTAATACAGCTATGTCAATAGCAATCAAATTATCCTCTCCTTTTTCTAAGAGCTAGAAGTAACTTGAGTGTACTACTGACCCATTATCAACAAGGACTCTAGAGAAATGTTTGCCATCAAGATGTGCTTTAATATGTAAGGGCTTTATGTACTTGATCACTTCCACAAATGGTTTTTCCTAGATGACCCTCTCAGGTCGATATGGCTTAGTGGCCTAGATTGTGATACCACTCATATGTTCTTCTATTTCTCTTAGGGATGTTACCCCCCTGAGTGTTCTAGATTTCAATAACATCTTTTTTTAACTTCTTGCATTATGAATTCCTTAGGCAAAGTGATAGATGATAAAACACACCCAAATGGTATTAGTTCACCATTAAGGACAAAGATATCAATCTCCATATCAACTTCCATCTATAGTTCACTTGAGCTTCCAATAGACTCATTTTTACTGGAAATTCGATCCTCAGTAGATTTATGCCTAAACTTAGACTTTTATATTAGATTGGATCTCTTATTCCTTTTGCCTCCTCTCAGTTGCTTTTTGCCCTTGGAGTCTTCTCTTTTGCTCCACTTTACGCTACTATTTATTTTATAGACTGGATGGCAATATCATAAATATTAGTTGTCCCTTATTGAATCTTTATGGCCGCCTATCATCTCTTTTTGGTTAGGGTCTATAGTTATTTTTAGACATTAGAGGTAGAGTTGGTCTTCTATCTAGTTCTAAGAATCTCCTTTGAGGACATGATCTCTAATGGTTTCTATACATGTTTAACCTATTATTAGAATGGTGCACCTACTTTTATCTGGCATCTTCATCTTTAAATTCTTTGCCCCAACTTATTGGAACAATAGACTTTATAAGAATGTCAGCAAAAGGTAGTCTACAGTATTTCACCAAGTATTCAAATTTTTCAAAGGGTTAGCAAAGGGTGCCCTAGATCTCCTCTTTCTCCTTGATTTTATTCTTCAAGTCCAGTAAAGTTTTTAGGCTCACGTTAATAGAGTTCACTGTTGCCATTTATGGGAAGGGGTCCTTCTCAATAAGCATTGCCTCCTTTTTTATTGGGAATTTTAGTATGTCTTTACTGATGCGATCCTAAATTATATTTTTAAAAACCTAGTAGGTATTTGTATAATGATTAAAAGACTTAAGATACTTACAGTAATCTCTTCTTGTTAACTCCTCTTTAGCTAGCAATTTATGATTTAGAGGCAATTTGATAAAATTCTCTTTCAAAAGGTAATTAAATATTTGTTCAATTTTTGAAACCTTAAAAATGTACTAGATCTGAGTGTTCAAACTTTGGGGCTTATTTCATACTTCTAGGGATTTTCTTTCTAAGAGTGGGCAAACATAAGAACTAGTGGTTGCAAGATAAGTCGCAATAACTTTTGTGCTTGACATATATTGAAAGTAAGTTCCTACGGCAGCTTTTCTTTTTTGATTTTCTTCCATTAGCAACTCTTCATACTTAGTGAATTTGGCAACAAGATCATAAAAGTCCTTGAACTCCATGCCTTTTAACATTTTATTTAGATTTATATCAAAACCCTTTTATGCCATTTTGACATATTCAAATTGAGGAAGGAGGATCTTGCACCTATTCTTTATTTTTTAAACCTGGTAATGAAAAACAATATGCACTTTCACCAGCTTTTTAAGCCACTCATAATAACTCAGTAATGCACACCTCAGGTTCATATCTTAAAACTAAGTATGGAATTAGCACTCTATTTCCTACTATGTGAAGATTTAATTCCTATGTAAGGTTACATACTAAGTAAAAGCTGCCCCTATCAAAGTATTAGAAAATAATCCCAGTTTAAAATTAGAAAACTTTTCATAATTAGTAAGTTATCACGTTAAATCGTAAACGATTAATATACTCTAAGGTTGATTTTCCATCTTCCCTAAAAGTAAAAAAAATTCCATAATGCGATAGCCTCTAGGATAAAGGTTATCTCTATCAATAGTATATGGATGTGACTTGTGAAATTTTAGATGCCCAATTTGACATAGCCTTGGTCTATATAGCTCTTACATAATATCTCTCATAATGTCTAGGTCCACTTCTATTCTTGGGACCTTGGGCACTAGTAAATAGGTTTGAGGAACTAAAACTTGCTCCTAAGGGATTTGCAAGAGGCCTTGGGGAAATGGTATTTGACCTTGAGAGATTGGTATTTAGCCCTAAGGAATGTTGCCTCTCGAGCCTCTCCCTTACTAAACAACCTCTTGATCATTAATTCTAGGTTGGGAACTTGGATTTATCCTATCAAAAAACTATTGATTAGGGAAAAATCTATTATTATACAGATTATTACCATTATGGCCAGTGTGGTCATTATGATTTGTTCTACGGTTGATGTTTTTAGACTCCTCCCTCCAATATAGTGGAATATACATGTCATCTCCATGATTCTAGACTCCATCATTGAGTTTAGTAGCAGATGAGTGCCTATTTTCCTTTTGAGTCTAAACCACCACTCTTGGGAAAATATTTTAACTTCCTTGCCTCAAGAATGTTTTGTTCATAGTAGTAAATGACATCATTATCTCTTACAGAATCTGATGAATATAATTATTATTTTTCTATATAGAATTTTAGATAGAGGTGTGAAAAGAATTGCTTATGTTCAGTATTGAGTCCTAGACCTGCTTCACACCTTATAAGAAAATAGTCTGGTATTGGTGCCCTCACTAATAATAGTTATACTGACATTGATAATTTCTAAATTTTTGCTAGTAGAGCTAAGGGGTTCCTCACTTAGGTTTTGAGTCTAATCATGAGGCACTAGGCTTTCCTCAAGTTGTTTATTAGGATTCTCAACCGTCTCTATAGGTGCATTACTGGTGGAGTTACCAACTTCAAAAATTTCTTTTCTACTTCTCAATCTAGTCATCTCATTGGAATGTATCTTACCAAATGTGCCAAAAGATTGTTCCTTCAATTTTCAGTGAACTGAGTTCAATTAAGCACGAGCGTGCTAGAGGAATTGCTTCCCCAATAAGGATATGACTTCGATCATACAGATTATGAATTCCCAAATGCTTTTACCATAATTTTTTTAGTTTCCAACATGAATTTTAATAAATTTAATAGAAAAATGTAAAAGGAAAATTTGTAGTACTTGGCCAATTGAAAAATATGAAATTGTACAACAAGGAAATATTTATAAGCTTGATTTAGTTTCCAATGTGAATTTTTATAAATTTGATAGAATAATGTAAAAGGAAAATTTGTAGTACTTGGTGATAAGTGTGAAAAATGTTTATTTTAAGCACTTTATTTTATACATATTAGGTTTAGTTAGTTACATATTTAATTGATTTTTATTTAGTATAGTTAATTTTAGTTAATTTGTTTATGTTATTAGGATTTAGTTAATTTTATTTTGAATAAATAATTTCTGTCAAGTTTTTATTTGTAGGATGCATTTGGAAGAGGATGGAGATAGCAAATGAGGATAGAATAAGATTGGGATGTTAAAGTTGAAGGTTATCTTCGCATCAGAGGTGCACGGCCATGCAGAAATATAGTTTTTGGCGCCGCTGTCGGGGATTGTCAAAATTGATATTGTTAAGAAAATTATGTTGATTGATTTAGGCTTTGTTTTTAATTTTGGTTTTGATCATGGTATTGCAGAAATTTGTGTTAGTTAATGCACATCACATGAAGTGCAAGCAAATAAGAACTTTTGTTGATACCACTTGATTAGAGTTAAAGAATATAGTTTAACAGAAAAAGAAACAACAATCACCAAGCAAAATGAATGTAAGGGATGATGAAAGAAATGAGCTTCCAAGGTAGCAAGTTCTTCAAAATCCTTAGAATAGCCAGAGAACCATGCGAGATTTTGTGAGTGCTAATGTGCAAGGTGACCAAACACCAATTGTAAGGCCAGCGGTAGCAACAAATAACTTTGAAATCAAGCCGGAAATGATTCAAAATTCACCATTTAATGGGCTACCACATGAGGATATATTTATACATATGTCTCAATTCTTAGAGTATTATTCAACCTTTAAGATGAATGGAGTACAGCCTGATGTAATCCAATTGATTCTCTTTCCATTTTCTCTTATGGATAGAGCAAAGAGATGGTTTACAAGTCTACCGCCCAACTCCATCAACACTTGGCAAGAGCTCTACACAGCCTTCTTCAAGAAATACTTACGACCTATAAAGGTATTGAGGATCATAAATGAAATTAACTTTTTCTTTCAAAGAGATGATGAAACATTCTATGAGTGTTGGGAAAGATTTAAAGACCTTCAGAACAAGTGCCCGCCTCAATTGATTCCTACATGGGATTTAGTGCAATTATTTTATAAAGGAGTCAATCATACGGTTAGAGTCAACATTGATGCAGCAGCTGGAGGAACTATCATGTTAAAGACACCAGAAGATGCGTTGGATCTCTTTGAAGAAATGACAAATGCACAAAGTTTATGGTCTAATGAGAGGACAATGACAAAGAAAATTAGAGCAATAGAAGTGGACAATTTTACCATGTTGAATGCAAAGCTCGATGCTCTTACAAAAAGGATGGACAAAGTGAATGTTTTGTCTTCTTCTTATGAACTATGTCAAGGAGGTCATCCTATAATAGAATGTTAAATGATGCAATGAATGTCTATAGAGGGTGTCAACTATGTGGGTAACTTTAAAGGGCCTCAAAACCAAGTTTATGGTAACACTTACAATCCTAGTTAGATGAATCACCTAAATCTCTCCTGAAGCAATCAAGAAAATAACCAGCAGAGACCACAAGTGTCACCAGGATTTGGAGGTCAAGCACAATAACCTCAACCTCAATTTCAATAAGACAAAGGTTCATCCTCTAGAACTTCAATAGAAAGTAAGATGGAGAAATTCATGGATGTAATGTCAGCAAAGATGAGTCAATAAGATGAAGCTCAAAAGAGGATGGAGCAAATGATTCGAAATCATTCTTCTTCTATTCAATTTCAATAAGACAAAGGTACTGCTTGAACATAATAAGGAATACCATGAGACATATTAATGTTTGTTGTTCAATGCATAAGGAATCTTACTCATGCACTCTCGCTCATCTTTAGTGTTAGGACACTGAGATTTGCTAAGAGTAATACCATGAGGTATTAATTGCTTGTGTCTTATTACACATTTCGAGATATGACCATATCTCAGCCTGTGTTCTTCACTTGATAACACAATTCTCATAATTTCAAGTGGCTTACAACCACTTTACAAATTAATATCAACAACAAACATTCATATGCATACATATACATAATCCAACGCATTCATATCTCAATATATCACACAATCCACTAGGCTCATCCTCACCATTTATAAGTTGAATATACAAATATCTCACATTTTTCAATAAATCACAATTCATTCATATTGGATTGCCAATTTTCACCCGGCTTATATCCTACTTCACATGTAAATTCCACTCGGCTCATTTCTCACTTCATACATAATTTCCACCCGGCTCATTTCTCACTTCACACACAAATTCAATACCACTATTACCACATTTTCATTCATATCTTGTTCATCCACACAAAATCTTTACTATGTTACTTTCATAAAGTAACATAAACTACCTCAATTCAATCTCACAATAATAATAAACATAACATAATGGTAATATCAATTACCATCACCAATTCACATTTGCATAAATATATTAACATAAAGACAGAATTCAAGGCATAATTATATTAGTAATTACTTACAAAAAGCTTCCCAAATTAGAGTGCAACGACTCCTTTAGTGGGCACCGCTTCCACCGGCTTCCGGCTCTCCTATATTTTATTCATAATTTAACCTTATGAATATATATCTCACTCATCCAATATGTATTCAAACATACATATAAATAATCCCTAAAATCTCTAGACATAACCATATAAGTAATATACAAGAAAATGTACAACCAACCTATATACTATGTTTTTAGCATGTTTAATGCATGATGTTCATGTTTCTATCAACAATCACTCACATATACAAAAATCACCAAATTTACACCAACCCTACATACATGAGTCTACTTTGAATCTCAATTGAAATCACTCATTTATCACATGTAGAGAATTAATTAGAATAAATATAGTAACATCAGGTTACATAGGGTGACAAAGTGAGCAACAAAATGTCAAGCTCATTTCAACTATCTAAGCAACATTTTTAGCTCAGACTCAAAACCTGAGAGTTATAGAGGACTCTCTGAAGTTTCTCTAAAATTAAATAAAACTAAATTTGGAGCTTTAAAGCTCGAGTTATGGTAAAAATACAGAGGTTGAAATTTTAGCAAAAATAGAGCATGAATTCAATTCACCCAAACTAAATCACAACTCAATCGAAAACACAATTAACTTACTAAGAGATGTTCTTGAACTATGCATGTTGTCAATTATAGCCTAGACTCCAAATCCCTTAGCCAAATACACTCTCTCTCTCCACCAATCCCTAATTTCAATTCAAAGGAAATATAATGTAACTCTCATCTTTCTTCAACAACTCACTCATGCAATTAATGAAACCTACATTGAAGAAGAAGAGAATATGGGCAAAAATTATAATATTTATTACCAAATATCCAATTAGCTCCTTAATGAAATATCACTCTTCGCTTGTAGTCTTTAAACTTATAATTGGATCACTCAAACCCCTATTTCCTTACAAGTTAGTCCTTATTAACACTCAAATTCTAATCTAACAACATCTCACCCTCATTATATACCCTAATAGTTCACATATAATTTAACGAGTAATCACCCACAAGATGCATACTATTCATATACTTTAAAATTTTATAACCCTTAACCCACCAAGGATCACATGCGTTTCATAAAAATTGAAGGAAAGGTAAATGAAACTTACCTCTTGTAGATCTATTCGTCAAATCTTCAGATACTATGTATTGGTTTATTCGGATCTTCAAAGGTGCTGCCTTTCTGAAAAACGACCACCCTCTACAAGTATCTACACACGAACAAGCCAAACGAACGATCTTGTTGAATGCTAGTTCAAATTCATTTTTCTCAAAAATGAATCTAGAGTTTTTCTTTTCTCTCTCAATATTTCTGTGTATTCAATGTAAAGACCACCAATATATATATATCACACAAACTTATGTAACCCTTACATATAATACATATATATATATATATATATATTAGTCTGCTAGGGTTTTAGTTAAAAATGATTATTTTTTTAATTATTATATATTTAAAACTCTTTTAAATAATAACAATTTAAATTCAAATCCTTATCAGATAAGGAATTTATATTTTTAACTAAATCCTTATTTAAAAATCCTTTACAGATTATTTCCTTATCCAATAAGAAAA
>CATIWO010567406.1:0-19740 GCA_949673435.1 Macaranga tanarius | reverse complement strand
GAAACTTGCTTTCACCTAAACTCATTATTTGCCCCCACTTGGCTTGTTGGATAATCGGCGTTTATAACGTTTAAGAACAGAAGCTAAATTTTCTTTTCCCTTAGGGAAAGCTACGTCACCAGCAGCAGTGCCTGATCGACCCTTTCGGCAAGATATGGCAATCTCTACGTCTTTGATCAAGTCAAGAACCATTGCCCCCGTTGTGCATTTCCCCCTTCCTGGTTTTGATGCAGGAGGCAACATTCCATTTGTAACAGGTGGGCTTGATTTCCGTTGATATGCTGCAGAGAGTTGAAGGCAGAAGCACGGAGACATTGGACTACGGGGCTTTGAAAATGCTGGTTCTATGATTCCCTGCAAACTAAAAGATACGGCTGTTAGTATTTTAGGACAAGGAAAGATGAGATGGCAGTTGCAACAGGAGATGACACCAAGGTTTTTACACTTCTCAAGAGCAGAAGGGTAACTCTAGTTCAATGATTCAAGTTGCGTGGACAATGTCACACAAACCTTTAATGTAGTTTGACACTGAAGCAGTTAAAAACCACGAACCGTGAATTAAGTTTACTATTGTGAATTATAATGCCTTCTTAAAGCCAATGTATGAAGAACAATAAATTGCTTCCAACATCAATTTGGCATGACAAAGAAAAGGGGTCCAAATATATTGAAAAAGAGTTGAAAAAAAATAATAATAATAAGTTCAGTAGGTAGAAGTGGAAAGACACTGTGCAAAACAAGAGAGGACAGCTACATAAGGTGAGGAGCTCTGTCCACTAGCCTAGTTGTAATGGAGACCAATAAGTACACCGTACACCAGCAGAGAAAAGTTCGGTAGGACTCGTGAAAAAAGATATGCAAAAATGTAGGATATGCAAAATTTCCCCAACTTAGCTGAATGTCAGTTCTTTTTCTGTGTTGACAAGCAGGAATTAAGATCAAATGTCACAGTGCAGATGCTAACACCAGTTGATAAAATTGAATTGCATTCGAAAATATATGAGGTCCAAGAAATTGACCTGCAGACGATTTAGCACGTAAGTGTATTTCCCCCACAGCTCTGGCCTGCTTTCCATGAGTGACAGATCAAGAATCCGGTGAATGCACCACACACCAAATCTTATTATCAAATCTGCTTCCCAAACACAGCCCTCACCACAATGAGGAACTGAGGAAACTGGTATGCTTGCTACCCCTGCCTCATCATTCTTCAATGCAGAACCAGACTTCCTATCAGAATAGGAGTACTGAGGCTCAGCAATTTGAACCATGCGGCTCATCTCTCTCGTTTCAACTTCATACAGACACCTCTCCCTTGCAGCCACACGATCAATTAGGTCTTCATCAGCTCCATCATTTTGTCTAAATAGCCAATCAGACCCTTCCAATTTCAAAAGCTTAACAATACAACATCTGAATGACTGAAGAAGCTGGGCCCCTGAATCTGCAACCGAGATGGCTTCTCGAGTAATTGAATTTGACCTGCTTCCTAATCCACTTCCAACAGTACGACTTTTATCAGCAATGCCAAACTGCTCATATGGTTGTTTGGACCAGATGGATCCATGGTCTGAATTCATTGAGTAGGAGAAAGAATCTCCATACCCTTTTGAAAGGCCATCAAAAGCCAAAGCACCTCCAATTCCTGTTCCAGGATTTGAATAGAAGGAAGGCTCATAACTTGTTCTGCCAACAGATGCTCCAAATCCAACAGTATTGTCCCATTGAGTACTCTTGTCAGATGTATACAGATCCCTGTAAGGACCAGAAATTCCAGAAATGTCAGGCAAACTATGGTACTTCTTCGTATTGGCTGACATCCCTGTGTTATCAGCAGATCCAGATGAGCAAACAGCATAATAAGGTCTTTCAGATTGCAGCAGGCTATTTCCAGATGCTGGGAAGTTCTGATATCTTGAGACTTGAGGAGAGCTTGATCCATTTTGCATTTTTTGCCCCAAGGCAACTGCAAGTGGATCCCTATATTTTCTAGGGCCCAAGGATGGGGATATGGGTGCTGGTGATTCCATCTGACCATTCAAGTCACTGGTACTTCTGTCCTTAGCATATCTATTGACAATAGATGCAATCTGATAACCATGAACTGTAGCTGGCTGATTGTCCCAGCCATCAGATGAAGGTAGAGTGCGCACGCTAGAATACCGCCTCTCATTAGAATCAACAGTACTGCGGCTAGAACCTTGCACATATGCATCCAACAATTGCCCGTGGCTGGACCACAATGAAGATGATCCCCTTTGAATTCCATATGATGGGTCAATACTGTTTTGCACCCTCAGTTGCATGGGGGAATCACATAAACTTGTATTTATTAGAGAATCAGATCCTCTACTAGCTGATGGGAAGTATCCACTAAATTCCTTCCCAGTAGCATCCACATTCAGCGAGGAAGAGAAAAGTTTTGAATCACCCAGTAACAAATCCAGTTTCTTGTTCTTTGCTTCTTGAGTAACCTGCCCATGAAAATCATACAACTGTCCCCAAAATTCATCAAGCACAGCCGCTAATTGTCGCCTTGCAGCACGCCCCAACCCTGCTAATCTCGAAAGACTTCCAGCACCATTCCCACCTTCGTCACTTTTTCCACTTAGACTCCTGAATGATGGTGGACCATCAGATGCTATAGATGACAAACTTCCGGGAGCAGCTTTAGATGATTCTTCAGGCTCCCATGCATCCCCCTCATCATCCTCCTTTTCAACCTGCAAGTCCCCCTCTATCCCCACAGTCTTTTCAATTGGGTCCATTGACTCAATCTGAACTTTTGCAGTTTCCGGCAGATTAGCATCAGCAACCTCATCAATAGTAGTTGAAACTGCTACTTTGTCCATTGTGGATGTTGATTCCTCGTGGAAGGATTTTGGGAGGTTATGGAACTTGACGTCAGAATGATTTTCCTCAATAGTTGTCAAATGAAGTTCCCTGTCAGATGCCATAATTGTCTCTGGCAAATCAAGTTCAGCATTTGGACCGGTTCTATCTAAACAATTCTCCATAGAATTTACTGGTGGTAACAATTGTTCCTGACTCTGAATAGGTAGCCCTTCATCATTTATTGTTTCACTCATAAAAATTTCTTCTTTCTGTGTGGGTATTTCAGGTACATTGGATACGTCCCAATTCCATGCCTGAGTATCTAACAATGTAGCAGATTTCAATGGCGTCGCTGCTAGCCACAGCATCAAACAAAATGAGGAACAAGCAGTGATGAGAAGTGCGACATAAGGGACAGATGCACTATTACCCATGTTCCACCTCAAACTACTAACCCAATCACTATCACCAAAAATCATTTCTATCACAAATACAATCTTTAAGCCTAACAACCCCATAAAAGTGATCAGTGACAGGAACTCCAAAATCTGAGATATTTTATAGACACCCATTATTGGCCTTGATGATGCGATCCGGAAAAGTGGGATCACAGAAGATGGAAGCAGTAGAGCTACCATAACCTGTGTAAAAATAAGCAACTGGTATATTCCTTCAACTCCTGAAGTCCATACACAACAAAGAGCTGGAACAATCGCCATAACTCGAATTGTAGCATGCTGAAGCCAATTTGGTATATCTAATCTGAGAAAATCATGCAAGACTACTTGCCCACCCAGATTCCAGCTCAATGCTGTAAGTTGATTTGTAAAGTACAAAATTATCAGAAAGACAAGGGGTGCCACTGGATTTCTGAAGACCTGAATTAATCATTTGGTAAAAGTCAAATTTAATAAGATTCAAAGGAAAGATACAACATGTGCCAAGAACATCAAATGCAAATAGAATCAATTGCTAGAGAAAAGAACCATACCTGATCCATTAGTGACATTGCATCAGGAAAAGTAAGCAAAACAAGGCCAGCACTGTTAAACACATTTGCAGCTGAGCTCATTAGCACATAATTCACCAGATAAACGCCACTGAAAATGCATAGGATAGCGAAAAAATGGTAATGGCACAAGGCATCCTTGGAAATATTTTGACCACCTTGCCGCTGCAAGAATATTAGGGAGCAGAACTTCAGAAACCAGAGAAACGAAAGTTATCAGCAATCATGCTGAACTCATACAAAGAAGTATTTGAGCATGGACAGAGAGAACAAAAGGTAGACTACGACTAATTAGCTAACAAGTTTGTGAAAAGCAAACAGTGATAAACTCAAGTATAAATCATACCCTGCAGTAGCATGTCTTCAAAAGCCAGAAGTACAATTTGGATATCATCTTAACACATCTCTACAAGTTTTCCTAAGCCATTCTACATTGCAAAGAAATAGGCACCACAATGCTTTCAAGCCAATTCAAAACTATAAGGATTTCATATCAGAGTTCCATGCTACCTCCTCACAAAATGCTTTCCATTGACATCTCATGTTCAAACTATAAATTAAACAACGCATGCAGCAATCAGCCCAGAAGTGCACAATGATGAAACAAGAAAATAGTACCGACAGATAAAATGTGACGTTAGAAGGCAGTAATACTTGATCTACTACTGCCTCCTTCACCATACTTTTGGAGGCTGGAGCCATAAAAAACATAGACAAAGACCCACCTATAAAACCAGGGGGAAAGTCCACTTTGCACTCAAATCATATATAGATACACAGAGTATATGTGCTGATTTATTTTGCCCCCTTATAAGATATGAATAAGCCTATGTAGCCTTTTGGCTATGTTAAAGACACATTTGCTCATGCACAAACACTAGTAGTAAACCTTCTATGACAGTGAAATTCTTAGACAGATGGAATACAAAATACGATAATAATGATCATTCAGCAATAACACCAGAAGATATTTTTGATTTATCACAGAAAAGCAAAACGCACAAAAGCATAGAGGGTTGCAATGGATAGAAAAATACCAGCACAAAAGAAGAATGGAGGTAAAAATTATGAGGCATAATATTCGCTCCAAGAAGGCTCATCAGGGCAAATGCACTTTCCTCACTTAACTTTGTCAGTGTCCCGTCCATGGAAAGTGGCATTTCTGTTTGACTGCTGAGCACTCCAAGAAAATATAAAAGCAATGTGCTGCCTGCCATGCACGTGCATAGGAAATTTGCCTTGCATCTCTCCTGAAAAAAAGACGGTAGTTGAATCATATGTGATATTTCCAAGATTTAGTTAACAGAATTGAACTTACCAGGAAGGTGGTAAAAAGTGGAAATAAAACAGCATCAACAGCAGTTAAAAAAACACCAGTGGACAAGTCCACCCCAAAGAGAAGATTAAGTCCATGCGCAATCCCAATGATCTAGTAAAATAAAGGAATTTACACATTAGAAACTAAACACAAGGGATCAGACATACAAAAATCAATTATGAAACAGCTTAGGTTAATAAACTTAGAAAAGCAACTAGCATCTTTCGTAAACAAGAACGAGGATAAATTACCACAGTGAGATCTAATGCAATCACAGAAAGCGCTGTCTGAACTCCAAGAAACATGCATGTAAATTTGTCGTACTCAGCACTGCAAATCTATGGAAAGAAAAAAGAAAACAGATATGAATATCAAACTTCAAATGAAAAGGCATGTGTTAGTGGGTGAAGACTAAAGAGTAAGGGAGCAGTAGGGCAGGTAGAGAGAAAGGGAGTAGCCAACCACCCTCAAAATGACCACACTACAACATAGTGGTGTAGGGATGTCTGCTAAATGAGTACCAAAATATAGCCTGTTCTTTGAAAAGCAATGCCTCATATAACATTTGTGCATATATATGATGATGTCTATAAGGAAAATAATATATTTCAACACTTAGAAGGTCACAACATATGCATTAATCAAAATGAAAAGCAATAGATCTATTGTGGGATTGTAAATCCCATGGTTATCTCATGTCAATCCATTTTTCAATTTCAGATGTTGCTAATTTATAGATTAACAAAGGAAAAAATAGCAAAAGATGATCTAAGAACGAAAAAAAAAATAGAAGTAAAATTAACATGTAATTACAAAAAGAACACAAACAGGGCATGTAAATCCCAGAAACAATAGGAAAATACCTGAGCAAGATCTCTTCCAGTGACCACACCAATTCGAACAGAAAGGTACTGACATAAAATAGCAGCAAAACTAAAAATAAACATGGGCACTACCAGATCGTACCCAAAACGAGCACCTCCTTCAACAGTTGCTGCCCACTTTCCAGGGTCAACATATCCAAGAGCAACTAGGATTACAGGTCCAACATATGGAAGCAGCCGATTGATTGTACCCGTTAGATGGTTAGCATTCACAGACTCAGCTTCCATGATGGTTAGCAGTAGACTACTTAAATATCACTTCCAAGCAACAGAACAACCTCCCAATTAATCCTCAGGTGAATAATTACATTGCTCTTTGCTGCCTAAATCTGCATCAACGAGCCTATGCACCACCTTTCAACTAATCATTCAATGAAACACTATAACTTAAACATCCTTCACATGTGGGTCAAATTCACTTTCTTGAAAGCACATTTCTATGCATCATAACTGTATCAAACAAATACTGCCGGATTTTCAGCCTAGAAAATTCACTTGGATGGATCAATCCAATGAAAAATCCTCAGACAAATTATTCCAACATTAACTGTGATCATCAGATACCAATCGAATCCTTGCATTTAAATTAAGTTCCATGCTACCATAGAGTGATCGCAATTTCCTACTGCTAGATATCGTATTCATCTCCTGAAGACGAGTAGCTGTTCAGTCCAATTCATGAGAAACTTCCACAAATTTTTTGAATTCAATCTCCCTTGATGTCAATCCTGATGCAACAAGCAAGATCAGTCCAATCTTGAAAACAGAGACAAAATCAAATTTGCATATCTAAGTAATACTTCTGCACACAACGGAATAGTAACTGAAGTTACAAGATCAATATCTTTAAAAAAAAAAAGGATAAAGAAGTCAAACCGGTAATTCTCAAGCTAAAAGAAATGTGAGAGTATGCAATTGGGATTTAGGATAGTTCATATTAGTATGGATTGTCTCATCAGTTTATCAGGGATCAGAAACAATATTTTTTTTAAAAAAAAAAGTCAATATAGGCTATACAAGCCCAAATAGCATCATTAAGTCAAGTGTCCCCAGCAAGATTAATTACTTAGATACACAAAATCTACAAAGAAACAACCCAAATATTATTTCCAAAACTAACTTCAACATTAACTCCAAAGAAACTCAAATATTGCTTAATCTAATAACAACCCATCAAAACCCAATTCCAAAAAAATCCACTAGAATGCAAAAACAGAAAAACCCAACTTTTTAAACCCATATCAGATCTCATCACAGCATAACCGATAACAATAACAAATTGAAATGAAACAATCATTCAACAGAAACAAAACAACAATAATAAAAAAAAAAAACAAAACAAAAAGACCCAACCTTTAAAAACAAAACACAGAAATGACCCAACAGAGTTATGGATCTAAAGCATTCGAACAAATACCAAAGTCAAATAAAAATGACTCAAAAACCCAGAAAGGACAACAGTCAATAGAGTAATAAAGTTTAGAGCTTTTTCAATTTAGGGTTTCAAAAAAAAAAAAAAAGATCAGTTAAATTATACCTTAGCTCTTGCCTCCCTCTTTAATAAAACTATCTCTCTCTTTCCCTCTTTTGCAAACCCTCTACAAGTAGATCTCTATGAAACCTTTTTAAGACAATAGAGCCATGAACTTATTAATCACCAAATATAAAATAAATAAAATAAACCCCCCCTTTTTTTTTTTTTTGGCAAATTATATTAAGAGAAGAAGAAGCTCAGTTTCTAAAGAAAGTTTGGGGAAGGAGAAAGAGAAAGTGAAAGTGAAAGTGAAAAGAGGCATTATATAATGGTGTTCTTTTTTTTTTTTTTTTCTATTTTTGGGGGTTGGCTTCCTTTTTTATAATATAAATAAATAAGAATTTTTTATTTTTTATCACATGATAAAAACATTTTAAATTTAATTAATTTATTATATTATCACTTCAAAATTTTTTCCAAAAAAATTAAAAATTTAAAAGTGCTCCTTAAAAATATATATTTTTAATTGAATTAAAAAAAAGTGAAATAGACAAAATTTCAGTAAAATTATTTAAAGCAAAATAGGCCTTTCTTAAAAGAAAGAAAAAAAAGGACATTTTTTGTTTTCCTATTTTATCCATTAGGCAATGAAAGTCACTTTTTTTTTGTCCAAGACCCATATGATATTCTCAACTCTTTTTCATAGTTTTCACTTTCCAAATATTTTCTTTTTCACTATGCCTTCTGTCTCTATATTTGCCAGATTTAGGAAATCATATCTTGTAGTTTGATTTGTTTGTTACCTTTGTTTATTGGCTAATCACCAAAAAATTCCTAACTTTTGTTATCTTTTTATATTTTGGATTAAACCTCTTAATTTTTTTAATTTTATCTTAATTTGGTGAATTTAATGTAATCTTATCCCATATTTTTATAATTAATTCAAATTAATTAAATTTTATATTAAATTGTTTTATATGTGACTGTTTAATATAATAACTTCACTATTTTTTTAGGGATTCATTCATGAAAATCTAAAGGTATATTTTGATGGAAATATAATTGAAATAAAATTACAATAAAAAAATTACAATCAATAAATACCAAAATAAAGTTTCACTATTGTGAAATTTCTTGTCACTAGTCTTCAATTATGTTGACTGAGCTCTTTTGATTTGCAACTCAGCGATCCGTACATTTTACTCAATGACTTTAATTATCCATAAATCGACGCTGTGGTATTTGAATGAGTCCGATTGTAAAAAAAAGTGACAGAATTTTCACGAAGGAGAAATCAAATTCTATATAAAAAAAAAAAATCAAATCATATGGTTGGTAAAAACTGCATAAAAAAAGATTTAAAATTTGTATAAAAAAACCAGATAGAATACAATAGATTAGAGATCTATGTTTATTATATGTAAAAAAAATAAAATAAAATAAATATTAAGAAATCATCACTAATTTAAAAAATGATCCACAGTGACCGAAAATAATAGTTTTTTTTTTAAGAAAAACTAACAGAAAAAAGAAAGAAGAGTGGCTAAATTTTTTTTATAACTTTACTATTTTTTGTTTATTTTTTAGCATTATAACTTTACTATTTTACTCTTATTGATATGAATACTTTATTATTATTTTTTTTATTATTTTATCCCAACTCAAATTTTTAGAATTTTATGAAAATATTAATAAAAATAAAAATTATTATGTTGCGCTAAAAACTATTCAAAACTTGATCTTATCTAGCTGTATTTATTGTATAATTGATGTAACATAGCTATCACGTATACGCAATTAATCAAAATGGCTCTAAATGTGTAATGGAAATTAATTATAAAATGTGGGATATAACTATAGCAAATTTGTCAAATTAAACTATAATTGAAAAAATAAAAAAAATTAGTTAAAATTGCAAAAGGTCAAAAGAAAAGGATCTTTTGGCCAGTAATTAGGTCTCGTGTATATTGATGGGAAAGGATTAAATCAATTCATGTGCCCACATACAAATGAGTAGTACATTCATGTTAATTCATTTCACATTCAAATAACAAAATATTCTGCAAATTTCTGGTTCAAAAAAAAATATATATATTCTGCAAATTTAGCAAATTTGGCTTGCATAAACTTTTTTTTTTTATCATTTACTGAGAACTCAAATGATGGAGTTTTTATCATTTAATAAAAATGAAGTTGAATCTGAATATGTTATGTGCGTGAACCTTTCATGGTTTGTTGAGAATTCAAATAGAAATTCTTATATAAAAAAGGGTAAATTACAAATTACCCCCTCTATTTTACCATATTGTACTATTTCATCTTTAACATTTCAAAAATATATTTGTTCATCCTTTCGTTTTATAATATTATAGTATTTATCCTTCTGTCAATATTTTCGTTAAAATTAGGGTAAATTACTATTTCCCCCTCTATTTTGGCGTATTATACTACTTCATCCCTAACGTTCTAAAAATACATTTATTCATCATTGTATTTTGACATGTTAAACCCGTTAATCCTTCTAGCAGGATTTTTAGACAAAAACTTGAAAAAATAAAAGTAAAATTGCAAAAAATCAAAGGAAAATTTAAAAATAACCTTAAATATAGTATACTTATAGTAAGGGAAGGTATTGCATTTGTGTTTGACTTAATATCTGCTTCTTCTTCTTTTATACACAACTGCTATAAAAGTCAATGAATCTTTTCCTAAAGCTAAATTCTTTTTCAGAAACAAAAACCCATTAACGTGAAACAAAATTCAGAAAAGAAGCAGAAGACACTCGCCTTCTTATTCCATGGAAACTTTAGCTCCAACCTCCTTCAATTTCGCAATAATCTTCTCCACCTTTTCTCTACCAAATCTTTAGCCTCTTTCAATCCCAAATCCGTAAACCCTCTAACTTCTTTAATCACCTTAATCTTAGCTGCCGCATCAAACCATTCAAGCTTCACATCAAACACCGTCTTCTCCACCTTCTCTTCCGCCTTCGATGCGACTTTTACTCCACCCTTTGCGACGTCTTGCATACCATTAAACCCCATTCCAGGCATCATCACTACCATTACAGGTATCTTTTTGATATCCGATTTGTTACGCAGGACGTCAGTAATGTCAGAGATTTTAAGAAGTGTTAGTTCAGAGATTTCATCGACGAGGGAAATCACTTTATCAGATAGGACATGTGAGACAGGTGGGTTTGATTCTTAAGAAATGGAAGTAAATTGGCAGATGATAGTTGGGGATTTGGGTATTACTGATGGAGAATGGAAGATTGTTTTGTGAATTTATGATAAATGCTGAGAAATAAATCGAAAACGATTCATTTTTGCATTAAAGGGAAGATTTTAATTTTAAGCATTTGTTGTTAGATATGATCAGCGAAGGAGGAGTTCTGCTTGTTGGGGATTATCTGTACTGATTTTTTTTTCAAATAAGAACGCCATTCGAAGATAGTTTTAGGTTCAATGGGCATAAAACTTAAACGAGGTTATTTCTGTTTTTTCATACATATTTAACGACTATTTAACGGCTAAACTAACAGAAGGATTATTTAATTTATTTCACTAAAATGGAAGGATGAATAAATGTATTTTTAGAACGTTAGGGATGAAGGAGTATAATACGCCAAAATAGGGGGGGAAATAGTAATTTACCCTTAAAATTACCATTAATTAACATGAAATGACAATTATACCCTCCAGTGGAATGTAGTTTAATTAGAAATAATTATTGTTTATCCCCTCTAGTTTATCATATTATACTACTTACCCCCTAAAATTTAAAATATATATTTCTATTTTTTTCACTATTATATTTTTACTCTTTTTATCAAATTTTTTTATTAAACTTATTAAAATAAAATATTTATAAATATCTAAACTAACATGTAAGTTAAAAGGTAGTTCAATTATACATAAAAATAATTTTAATTAATTTAATCAATAAACCTAATATATTAAATTAACAATTCAAATAAAAAAAATTTTGAAGCTCAAACAGTATTTATACTTGATTAAATTTTTTATGCAACATAAATATTTCAAGTTAATATTTAAATGGAAATATTTAAGATTAAAAATAATTAATTAGTAATTACTAAAAAAAATGAGTAAATTAAAGTTAAAATTAGATTTTTTTATTTTATTAAATAGTATAATCATAATTTTATAATTAATTAATAATAGTTTTAATATAAATATTGATAAAAATTAGTATTATAATGAAAAATATAACTTTTAATATTGAGGGACAAATAGTATAATAGAGTTAAATATAGGGGGTAAATAGTAATTAAATTTATACTAAAGATTATGTTAGTAATTTTACATTAGTTAACGGTAATTTTAACGGAAAAATTGACGAAAAGGATAAATAGTATAATATTACAAAATAAAAAAAATAAACAAATATATTTTTAAAATGTTTAAGGATGAAGTAGTATAATATGATAAAATAGAGGGGATAAATTATAATTTACCCTAAAAAAAAGTTGCATAAATTTTTCATTGCATTATGAGAACCCAAATAAAAATTCTTATTGAATAATGAAAAGTTTTGCATGTAAGTGCATATGATTTCATGAATTAAATTTTTTTTGAACATTCATGATTTAATAATTTAACAATAGTTTCACATTGGTCCAATATTTTGTATTTATGATAGGCACTTGCTTGTGGGTGGTAATTATTAAATTGAACTAAATATGTTTTAAAACTATCCTTGCATAATATTACCAAATTCATATTATTTTTAAATAAAAATTCATTTGAATATAAATTTTTATTAATGAAGTATATTTAATTAAAATAAATATTTTATTAAATAAATTATTTAGATATTCTAATATTTTTTAGAATTTGGTTAAATATTAAATAATTTCATAAAATTAAAAATTGAAATTAGAAATGAATTTCATACACTTTTCATTTAAACCAAACACAACCATTTAAATTTGTAAATAAATTTCATAAAATTTTTATATAATTCATTTATACCCAAAAAAAAGTAATAAATACCAACTTAAGAGTGTTTTTAATTGGTTAAAAACAAAAATAATATATAAAAACATATTTATTTGTCTCAATAAGTTATTTATTAATCTCTAAAATTTTTAGAAACTAATAAATAATAGACTATGAAATTATTGTCCCGATAGCTAACTAGTGACATAAACAGAGACAAATAAATGTTAGTCACTATTTATTGGAAAATGTAATTGTTTTAAAAAATAATTTATAATGACAAATTAGTTGGCACTATATTTATCTTTACAAACTATAATAACTATCACTAAAGGTATAATATTGATAAATATTTACATTTAAAAACTATTATAATTGTCATATAAAAACATCGATTGTGACAAAATAAATTATTTGTATTAATTTTAGTGGCAGTTTTTTAATTTTTTTAATTTTAAATATTTACATACCGAATAATAATATATATCTTTAAAATAAATAACTAGTCCATAATTTTTATTTTTGTAAGAATTATTTAATACTAATTAATTATTAAATAATTATATTATTATAATTTTACATTTTTTTCCCATGAACAATAATTATAATTGAAAAATTTGCATGATATGTTCAATGCTTATAATATTTATGTCATGTCCGTACCCGAATAATTAAGTTATTTTGGGACAGGACTAAATTGTAAGGAAAATAAGTTTGGATTAAGGACTTAATTGAAAAATTGAAAGTTGGGGACTAAAATGCAAATTGGCATAAACCGCCATTGTTTTTGATATAAGGAAGAAGACGATAAAAAAAAAGGAAAAAATAAAGGAAACGTTATCCGGAGGAAGAGGAAAAGAGGGAGGAACCGACAGTTTGGTGAGTGGACTTCTTTTCTGTAATCATTTTATTGTTATACTAGCTTTTGAATGATTTTTGGATGATTTTGGATCGAATTTTTGTTAAAATTTTTGAAGTTTTGAATGTTACAGGCGATCAGGCGGCGCCTCTGTACACAAGGGCGGATGCCTCAGTCCAATTGAGGCCCAAAGGCGTGCGCCTTTGTCTGATAAGGGCAGCGCCTCTATGCACTGTTGATGACCGAAAACTTGAATTTTTATAACGGGTCGTCGAGATATACAACGTTATTTTAGGAGGACCTAACTTTCAGCACCAGATGAGTTACGGGGCCCATAATATATCAAATTAAAGCTGACTTAGAGATTTATATGGACTTTGTCGGGGAACCCGACGAACTCCGTTTTGATGTCCAAACTTGATCTTTTAGGCCTCCATTTGGGAGTTCAAAGTTTTAGTTGTGTTTATAATCTTAAGTGTGTATGACACTAAGAGTTAGAGATTCCATGTATGTGACATGACAGATTTGGGTAGTTGTATATAATTGAAGCCTAGGGCCGAATACACATACTACTATATAGGTGTAAATCCATGTTTAGGACATGGTATGACTGGTAAGTATGTATAGTCGTTGTCTGGGGCCGGATACACATGTTACCATATAAACGTGAGATGGTAAATATATATAATCAATGTCTAGGGCCAGATACATATGTTACTATAAATGTGTATAGCTGCTGCCAAGGGTCGGGTGCACATTTATAAATATAGGGTTGGTGAAAGTATATATACATCTGTTGCCTGGGGCCAGATATATATATTAATTTGGACCTTTGAATGTCTTTGGTAAATCATATTGTGTTGTGTATTATATGAGATTTGATTGAAATATTTTTAAAAGAAAACACGGTAGTTTAACTTCCGGGAAGTTGGTTTTTAATCTTTAAAGGATTATTTTAAATGATTCTTATGAATTGATTATGAACTTATTTAATTTTTATGGTTAGGCCGGAGTGTTATGTTTGTTCGCTCGCTGAGTATTTTCTTGTGAAAATACTCACCACTCCTTTTTATTTTATTTTCAGAGTTGAGTGGCTATCTGGGTGATAATTAAATATTTCAAGGGAAGTAGGAGCAGTGAAGTATCTCAAGAATATTGTATAGTTAGGATATTCGGTAGATGTACGATATTGTTTTAAAACAGTTGTAAATTAATGAGTTGCATTGCAAGACTTATATATAATAGTGATGGCAATATTTTGGGATATATTATGATTTAAGAGTTATCTAGTGGATATTTAAGATAGAAGTAATACTCGGCTACATCAGTACTTAAGTTAGGAATGTCAAGTGTACGACTTCCTAACAAGGGTAGTGGTGGGGTCGGGTATTACAATTTATATATAAATTTTTTTAAAAAAAAAAATCAACATCAAATATCAGAGAATTTCCACTAAGGTAACACAATATAACAAAAATCAACACAAAAGTGTATAAAATAAATTTTGAACGAATTAACAAATTGACAGCTATCAAGGTCTATGATATTAAAAGTTCAATAGTAAAGTGCAAAGTAAAAGAAAGTATAATTTTAAATCATTGTTCAAAGGGCAATAGAGATATAGCACCCTCCAGGTACCACATACAAGTGTCCAAACAACAAATAACTACGTGGCATAAGAAAAAAATTTTTTCTAGAAAGATATATGTATTATACAAAAACTCTTGTTTAATACATTGTAAATACTCAAAACATAAAGTTACAGAATACTAAAATATATACATGAACTCGGTTCAAAATGTTCAAATGCCAAAATGCTTATGTGATCATGTGGATGGAGATGTCAACACCAAGCCTGCCTTTTGACCCATCCGAGCTCACGACTAACTCACTTCAAGCTTTCTATCAATCAAGCCTGAAAACCACAATTGCAAAGGAATAAGCTTGCGACTCAATAATCAATTATCAATATAATCAAACATATAATTCTCTTCAAGTACTAATTAAGAAGAAAAATATTAAAACAACAAATTTATAAACTACACGGTCTTGAACACGCTCGTATTCCAACCCGTGTTCTCCACTGTCCAAAATATACAAATATACATGACCATGTACCTGCTCGTGTCTCTACCCGTGTTCCATTATGCCTAAAATCATATAAACATACATGGCCAAGGACACGCCCGTGTCGTTGCCCGTATTCAACACTGCCCAAAATCACACAATCATATAAAATATACACAGCTAAAGACATGTCCGTGTTCAACACTACCCAAAACCACACAACATATATAGCCATCAACATGCTCATGTCCCGAATAAAACTTACCATGTCTTAAGTACACGGTCTGAGACACACCCGTGCCTCGACCTGTGTCTTCAACTTGATAGCATATTTTACAATATTTCAAACAATCCACAATATACTCATAACATCAATAGCAATCTAACAATTGCTAATATAAACATATATGGGTGTATATACTCAATATCTACACCCCACCATAATCATCATATTCATCTTTTACAACCATAATTCTCGCATTCAATTCACAACATCATTCTCACATTCAACATGTATGTAAATATGGTGCTCAACATGTATGCAAATATGGTGTAACAATGCATGTTTATGCAAGTTAGTATCCAGATAGACCATTCCTCATACATTACCTCACACTTAGCCTCATGGCTATATTCCTCACATATTTCAATATCAATCAAATGGCCATTAAGTGAGACTATTTGCCCAACTCAGTCTCACTTCTCACATAGGGTAGCTATACGCCCGACTCAGCTTACCCATCACACATATTTTAATATAAATCAAATGGCCATTAGTGAGACTATTCACCCAGCTCAGTCTCACTTCTCATATGGGTAGCTATACGCCCATCTCACAATCACACATCCTCACATTCCTCACATCATGCCATATACATATATTTTAATCATTCTCACAACCTATCAAAATGCATATGTACAATTATAGCATCACAATTCAATATCCTATTTTATTTCTTATTATTTCCATTTCTCATAGTGAATCACAATTCACCTTTCTCACAAGCAATGCATATCAATTTATACCACATTAAGTGGCTTGCACTCATAGGTGCTAATATTCATAATCCATCACTACACATGCTCAATCGATCATTCAATGGTCTCATAACAATATATATACATTTATTTATCATGCTTTCTCACAACAACATATTCATATTTATATATCCATTATTCTTGCCACTTAAATAGCATACTCAAATCAACATAATTAAATAAATATAGTTACTTGAAAATCATTACATGTAAGTATTATATTAATAATTACTTACCTCAACCCTTTAACTCCTTCTTAAATAAAAGCTCCCCCTATTGAATAGGGTTTTCTCTAGATTTATCAACTCCTACACACAATCATATGCCAAATTAAACAAGCAAGCATAGCAATTCACCCTAAATCACAAAAGGGCAACTAGATGCTTAAAGTTCAATGTGTCCAAATAATTCACACACAAGTCCAAAAATCATGAAAATAATATTGAAGCTAGTCTTATGAGTCTAATTCCAATTCCAATTAGAATTACTCGAAATGGATATGTATATAATTAATTATGGATTTTTTATTAAATTCGGGTAAAACAAAGCTGATAGCATGAGCAAGAAAATGTCAAGCCTTGCCCTGCCAGACAACCTTAACGGCAAATTAAGCTCAGGGTCAAAACATAAAAGTTGTAGGAAATTCTCTGAAGTTTCCAGAGCATCTGACCTTGCTCAATTTGGAGCTCTACAACTCTATATATCACCATATAACCAACACACACAAAAATTTACAAACTAACCTATATACTACTATTGTCATATTTAATATATAAAGTTCATGATACCCTTAAAAATCATAGACTCATCCTAAAATCACTAAATTCATATAAACTCCATATAAATAGGTCTACTTTCATTTCCAACATCACACCATTTTCACATACAGAGAATTAAGTATGAATTTTTGAAGCAAGTTGGGTAGAATAGGGTATCAGCACGAGCAAGAAAATGTCTGAAATAGGAAAATAACATTTTAGAGGCAAACAACATTAAGGCCTAAAAATTAAAATTTATTTAAAAATTATAATTTTAAGTAATTTTTTTATTAAACATTGACAAAAATTTTTATATATAGTGATAGTTTTAAATTTAGAATCAAAATTAATGTTATAGTGATATTTAATGGAGACAAATTTTTTTAGTGATAAATAAAATATATAAGTTCCTTAGAATTAAAATTTATTTAAAAATTACAATTTTTAATTATATTTTTATTAAATAGTGATAAATACTATTATATTAGTGACACTTTTAAATTTTGATTCAAAATTAATATTACAGAGACAAATATTTATTTGACACTAAGTATTATTAATTTTCTTATAGTAACTTTTTTGTTCAATTAGAATGTGTTTATATCATCCATGAGTAGCTTAAGTGATAAAATATATATATATTCAATTGTGAAGACTAAAAATCAATATCCGCTCCTCTTAATTTCACTTCTTATATTGTTGGGTATTAACCATTTTAACTACATCCTAAAAAAAATTAGAATGTACTTACTAAAATATTTGCTTATCAAAAAGTTAATGTACAAAAAAAAAAAAAAAAAAAAAAAAAAAAAAAGCTTATTTGATTCTCTCAACAGGTCATAATCATGTTTTTATCCCCATGTGGTTAGTCCATGCCCCATTTTGTCTCAATGTATAAAATTTGACATGATGTTTTGTCCTCTTGTAATTTGTTTCATTAATTATACTTTTTTGTCAAAAGTTATAACTTTGAATCTTGAAAATTCAGTTAAAAAAAAAACTTGAAAATCATTATCGAATAAAACACAAATAAAATAAACAACTTATAATAGTATGAGTTGTTATATAATTTTACTATGAATTATAATTATTTCTTTAATTTATTTAATTTTAAAAATTATAGTAAATTAATATTTGAACTTTTTAATTTATTATAAATTTATTTATAGTTAAATTAGTGTGTATCCACATTGATATATTATATTGACATGATATACATATGTAAATTATATACTAATGTATAAATCATTAATGGTATATATGTTACCAATTTATCTTTAATTTTTATTTTTTGCAAATATATTTTTATATTTTTATTTTATTTTAATTATAGTTGTTACATTAAATTTTATCACAATCACTTTATTTTATTTATTATTTTAAAACTTGGGATCACAATTAAGTAAAAAAAATTTCATGAATTTTAGATATATTTTTATGAATATTTGAATAAATTTTTTATAAAAATATGCACATGATCTGTAACATCCGTGTCCTGGAATATGATTACTGTTCATGAATGTAATTAAGAATATGATTACTGTTGTTAATTAAATTTGAGAATTTAAGAATTGTTTGCCACTGTTATGAGTAAGTGATTTGGAGTTTGATTCTTTAGTAATTAAGTCAATAATTGATATCGAATAAACTTGTGGCATGTAATTGAAGTTGATAAGACATTTTATTGTTTTGAGATAAGTACTTATGAGGACAAGTTATAAAGCATTAAAGTTTGATGATGTTAGAGGAAGTTATAAGGATGAAATTGAAAGAAAGAAAAGAAGAGGGATTAAGAGGTAAGAAAGAAGAGATAAGAATAAGAATAAGATAAGGAAGAAAGGAAGAAAAAGCTTCTGCAGAAATAAGAAACAAAAGAACGGGAAGAAGAAGAAAAGAGAAGAAGAAAAAGAGGAAGAGAAAGGAAAGCTTCTAGTCTGGAAATTCAAGAAGCAAACTTCAACAAGAACAAGAGAGGATTCGGCAGGAGAAACATGTGAGTGGTTTAGTTTTCTTTAAAGGCTTGTTTCTTCTTCCTCTTGCTTTGAAAATTGAGGAAAATGTTGAATAAATGTTGTTTGATTGATTTTCTGATATCTAGAACTTCTTATAGTAGTTACTAGAGTGCTTAAGCATGCTTTGAATGTTGTATATATGATGTTTAGTGATCTGAAGTTGAATTTTTAAAAATATAGCCGTTTTCTGCAAAATTTCAGTATGTTTTTGTAATTCTGGGTTACAGAGACGTGCGCCCGTACGATCAGGCGTGCGTCTGACCTCTACAGACACGTGCGCCCCTACACCCACACGTGCGCCTCCCAGAGATGTCTCCACACACATGCGCCTCTCCATTGGCACGTGGCGCCTCTTGTTTCTGTAGTTAAGAGGCGTGCGCCTCTGTGGTTGGGCGTTCGTCTCTGCATAGAGGCGTGGAGCACTGTGGCGATGACACGTGCGCCTCTGTAGAAGAAACGTGCGCCTTTGCACCTTGATATGTGACTTTACGGCTTAAATAGGTCTTTCAGAGACCTGTTTCG
>CATIWO010567313.1:0-11044 GCA_949673435.1 Macaranga tanarius | reverse complement strand
AATATATATGGTAGATTTCCACGTCAAATTTGCCATTATTGGCCACACGGGTCACTTTCAAATATAAAGGAAGGGAAAATGTCAAAAGATAATTATAAATGGAATTTTTTTTAGGAAAAAATAATAGTTTAGAAGCGATATGTTGGTGTCTATAAGAGATTAAACTAAGGACCACGTTACCTGTCGCGGGTTACGACATCGCAATCCGCACTAGATAAATTTTTTTTTTATAAAATTATCATATGGCCCCCATATTTACAAGGGGCCAGATGAATTTTTGTGGGTAAAAATGACAATTGTCACGGGTTGTGATTTAATTGTAATTACCCTTAAACTAAATCTCCGAAGACAATCCTAGTTAGATTTCTTTTCTGCCATTATCTAACTCTCTTCTACCTTGTTCTTTTCTGTCTTCTTCTTACTCATCCATGCCCATTTTCCTCCGTACTCTCATCTTCTGATTCGGATCTATCCTCTCTTGTGAGAAAACAAAGGTTGGTCATATGCATGCAATTGTGTGGCAGTGGAGTTCCACTATTATTATAACCTTTCGAGCTGGCTCTTCATTATCTTTCTCTTTTAAAAGTAAATGCTGATCGATCTTTCGGTTGCCGCCGAGCTACACCTTCCTCAGAATTCTTAGTGAGTTGGTCTCTTTGTTGATGATGGTGATAGATATGGAGTAAGATGCGATCCAAATTTCTCTCTCTGATAAGGATCAACAGTCAAACAAAGTAAGCGCATGATATTTTACATAATTTTTTAATTCTAAACAAGTAACAAAAACAGATGCTCACTCAATACCAATTCATTTCTTCTACTTGTATTGATGTTGTTGCTTCTGTTTCTCTTTCTTCTTGGCCTTCTCTTGCTGAGCTTCCTCACACTTAAGTTCATGTTCTCTCAGCTCTTTATAATGAACATTCACAATTAAAATGCAGAAGAGTGTACCAGGTAATGAACGTTCAAGTAGGAGAATAGAAAAAGATTTATAAGCAGATTCATCATCCTGCGTAGAAGTCACCGCCAAAGGAGGAGAGTATGAAGCTAATACGATAGGAGATAAATAGAAGAGAAAGAAGAGTAATACAGTTTAAATTCAAATTCTCCAAGAGTAATATAATTTAAAATATAACTTTTTAGAGTAAGTGATCTTAATGTTGTTAAAAAGGAGTTTATTATGGTTAAAAATGTTTCTTTAATATTTTTTATTAAAATATTATGTATTTTTTAGAATTTTGCGTGTCAGCCATCTTAGAGAATACTGAAACTTAAGAAGATGTAGAGTCTCAACATTTATATATATACATATATAGATAGAGGGACCAAATTAACTTTCTTTTAATCACACATGGATAAACGAGTTAACAGAATAAAAATAGTATGAGGCCTATAAAATTATATTAACATCATAAAACCCTTTCTTTTCTACCCTGAAAATTAAAAATGGCAAACAATCAAAAGAAAGGCCTAGGCAGGAGAAGTGAAGCTAGATAAGATAAGGGACTTTGAAAACACTGGACCCAAGACCAAAGGTTTTAAGACATGCAAGAAGAAATTCCAAAAGCTTGAAGAGCTGAGAGAACATGAACCTAAGTGACGCGGAGCGTTTTTGGGCCTATGGAAGACATAAAACAGTTGGGCCTGAGAATGATGGATTTTGACTGACTTCGACCTAAATTGACACAGCTGGGCTTAAACTAATTGAGATTGATGAATTTCGACTGTGTTTATTTAGTTTTAAATTTCTTTTTTTTATTTAATTATTTAGGATAATTATTTAACCAGTGATAATATTATATTTATTTATAATTTTATTTTATTAGTTTCCTACCTTAATTAGGATTTTATTTAGGGTTTGGAGGTTGTCCTATAAATATATAATGTTAAGATTTTTGTAGACATACTATTAACTTTTCAATTATTATCAATTAAATAAGCTTTATTTATTCTTTTCTCTGGATTGAGAATTAATCTCTGGATTGAGGTTGTTAATCTCTAGATTGAGATTATTGTTCCTTTTAAATAATCAATGTGTTTAATTATCGAGATACACGCTACGTCACTAAGTGTGAGGAAGCTCAACAATAGAAGGCCAAGAAGAAAGAAACATAAGCATTATCAGCAGTACAAGAAGAATAAATAAATTGGTATTGAGTGAGCATATAATTTTCTTACTTGTTTAGGATTCAAAAATTATGAAACATCTATTTGTTAATTCATATTAACTACTTGCTTTACAACACTTCAGTTCAGTCACCATATCTATCTCCTATATAATAGATTTATACTGATCTTGAATATCGTAATTATGTTTACTATATAGACATTAGTGGTTATGCACTTGCTTGATTGTTAATAGAGTATTCTATGTGTTTGATTAAATGCAGTAAACAGATTACCGTATGGGTTTATCACTTTGAGCACTTACTTCACCATTAAAAACAAATTCTACGAAAGTATAAGGTTAGCCTGATTAGTTGATATTTGCTACATAATTAATTGATATTTAACATGATTATAATGCTAGTTTTTCTATATATTCATTAGTCATTATATGCTAGTTTGATTGTTAATAGAGCACTCTAGGTGTTCGATAAAAGGCCACATATATATTTCAGAATGGCTTTGATTATTATGAGCACTTATTTCACTATTAAAAAAAATGCTACAAAAGAATAAAACTAGGGATGCATAGTTGTTTTTGAAATTGGAAATTGATAGGCATGATCTAGACAGCACTGTAATCCTTGTCTTTTTAAGTGAGGCATAGCGTTGGGCAACAGTATGTCAGGGGCAGTTTCTTTGTCACGTTAGTTAGTTATATTGGATTGCTATCATAATTTCTATCATGTTAGAAAGTTTTCTTATCATAGGATGTGGGTTTCAAAAGGTTGTATTTTGGTGGAATTTGTTTAAGAATTTTAGAAAAATGTCTTAATTACTAGGACTGAAGTTATCTCAGGGAAAAGGGCTCTTAAACCCTTATTATCACTTCAATTACTAGTTCATAGGAAGGTTTTCAAGCTATCAAATAATAGTTTTCTAAATCTTGAAAGAAGTAGAAGATTAGGTCATCGTTCATCTGTTTGTGAAGCAATGCATAAAAAGGAATCCAATTAGGGGAACACTTTAGATAATTTTTAGCACCAAAGTGAAGGGGGAAACACTATTAATGGCAGTAATTCAAAATGAGGAACAAAGAAGACAAGCCAAAAGAGCTAAAAGGAACACTTATTCCAAAATATTGTGAACTTGATTTCCTCCATATGATGGTATCACTTATCCCATTAGATGGATTATTTAGCATAAGCAAAAACACTACTTGATAAGGTTGGTTTAGCTTCTTTCCATTTGAAAAGGAGGTGCTTAGTTGTGCAACCTCCATTTACGTTGTCGAATCCAAAGCAAAAAAATAAAAAAATAATAATAATAATAAATCAAAGCATAAGCAGGTCAGAACATGGAACATTAGTGATGTTAGTCATAGCAATTAGCTGATTTCCTGAAGGCATGTGCATCTTATAAGATTGTTGTGATTGTGGCAACTCATCATTTTAGCTCTAGCTTAAAAAGGAAATATATATGCTACCAATCAAGAATTATTCATGTTGTTTTAATTCAAGCATAGAACTAGGCAACAGTATGTTCAAGGCAATTTCTTTGTCATGTTAGGCAATCATCAAATAGTTGGTAGTTTCCTTAACATGTTAGATAATTTTTAACTTTCAAGTGTGGTGTTTGTATTTCAGTGGAATTTGTTTAATGTAATACTAGAAGAATTTCAGAACCAATAGTCCTAGGGTAGTTAGAAACTCTACAATAACAATTAGAGAACTTTATAAAATTATATCAAGAATACATAACCAAGGATCGACAAGACTGCACAACCAATTAAGAGAGATAATAATTTGGCTACGCATAATCAGAAACTATCTAAAAAAGTATGACTACCAAGAACTATAAACGTGCAGGAAAAGATGATAACCGAGCAAGAGAAGAAAGATAGACATGAAATGAGAGGAGGGGCTGGCCAAAACTACAATGAAACTAGAATAGGGCAAAGGTACATTTTCACTCCTAATATTTATACCGAGGATCACATATGCGCCTAACATTTTTTTGTACCATTTAAGCATAAAATTATATTTTTTCTGTGTTTTTGGCCCCTCATTTACTGTTGGAGTTAACACCGTTATCTATATGGGCAAAGGTGTATTTTCGCCCCTAATATTTATATCGAAGAGAACATATGCCCCTAACTTTTTTTTGGACCATTTAAGTACAAAATTAAATTTTTTCTGTATTTTTGGCCCCTCATTTAATATATGTTAAAATGTCTATTTTTTCTTGTATTAGATTGTAATTTTTTAATATAAAAATACCAATTAGAGCCTTAAATTATTTTTTTCTTTTTCCCTTATCCTCTCTCCCCCTTAGTCACACACGGCACACATACCTAATTGTTACTTGCCTTCCTTGTTGTTTGTCCCATATAATCCACTTGTAGTTGCTTGGCCTTTGTTACTTCCTTTGCTAGTACTATTTTCTTGTTTGCTCATATTTTTTTCACATGTTCCTTTCTTTTATTTTGAGTGTATTTTCTTAGAGAGTTTATTACTTCGTAAGAAAGTTATAGAGTAATGGTTGCTAATGCGTCTAAGTCTAGTGGTAGTAATGGTAGTGGCTCTTCCTCTATTTCGTCTTTGCTGCCACTGTCCTAAGTCTCCGCCCTTGTATCCTGATTTGTATGGCAAGCGCAGAGAAATGGCTGAGGTATAGATGCTTGAGAGAGAAATCAGTTTTCTTCAGGTGAGTGGCTTCTTAAATTGGATTCTGGTTGATTTTCATTTGTTTTTTTTTTTTAAATATAGTTAGTGCACAAATGGAAAAGTTGAAAAATAAAAGAAGATTATATTTTGATTGGAGATATTCTCCTTTGTTTTGGTAAATCACCAAAAAAAAAAAAAAAAGAGCGGGAGAGCTCTTATTATTGCACAACAACAACAATACAGTCCATAAGTGTGAGGTTTAGGATAATAATAAAAGAGCCATGGTGCTGGAATTCCCATTTACAGAGATTACATTGTGAATCTTTATAGACATGGTGAAGGCTTAAAGTATTTGCCAATTTCTATGAGAAGTGACAAAGGATCAGCACGTCCTATTTTAAATGGTTTGGAAATTTTTAAGCTGTCTGACAATTCACACAATCTTGCAGGATCACATCTTTTTGGAGTAATAGGTCATTCACATTAAAATTTTTCAGATATCGAATATCACATTATAAAAATAGTTAACAGGGTAGCCTATGGTGCCATATAATCTTGCATATCCCGTTAACTATCTTCTCATTCTCGAGATGTCTAGAAGAGAATATCAATTAATTCTCTACACCATTCTATTGAGGTTTAGGTATTAGCAGCCCATTGTCAAACATGAAGAGACTCTTTCATCCTGCTGCAAGAAAGTTGAACAAATTTATTTGGAGTTTATGATGGGGGCGTATGTCTAAGGGAGACAGAGGGTAAGAATGATTGACAAAAAACTTTTAGGTTCTAATTGATAATTTTGTATGTAATAGGTAATAAATATATATAGGGCAAATGTGCATTTTCACCCTTAATGTTTATACCGAGGAGCACATATGCCCCTAATATTTTTTTTTGGACCATTTAGGCACAAAATTAAGTCTTTTCTGTATTTTTGGTCCCTCATTTAATGGTATTAACTCCAACATAAAATGAGGGGCTAAAAATACAGAAAAAAAACTTAATTTTGTGCTTAAATGGTCTAAAAAAAATGTTAGGGGCATATGTGCTCCTCGGTATAAACATTAGGGATGAAAATGCACCTTTGCCCAACTAGAATATGTTCCAAAATACTCCCCAGTTAATTTTCCTCAAAATAATGAAACAATCATACCTCGCAATTCTTTAAAATTGACGAGAATCACGTGTTTAAAACAAGCCAAATATCAATAGAATTAATCATTCTAAGCATACACTGAACTGAAGTATTAAAAACTCTTAAGTGTCCTATCCTACAACTAAAGATTGGAGAAATATTTTTTCCCACATTATTTTTGTTTCACATTCTATATATACTCAATACATAACTCAAGAACAATATTCATGTTAACTACAAATATCAAGATGATAAAAATGTTAACACGTGTCAATAAGGCATGAAACAAGAAAAAAAAACTTATTGAAATCAAGTGTATTATAAACTGTGATGCAAGTAGGGCTGGTTGAGGGACAACCCAAGTGGTATGGTTCAAGATAGATTTTTCCACATGAAAAATAAAATCCAAGTCAAACAAAACGAGAAAAAAAAATAAAGCCAACAAACATTCAATTCCAAATCAACAACTAACCAACTATCCTTCATACCATACTTTTCTGCACTTCCGACAGTTATTGGAATATGCCCGCAAGAACAAACAAATCTTTAAAACAGTTTCTTCTATAAAGAAAACAGATCCAAACAAAAATTATGTAAAAGATAATGCACTTACTTTGTTTGAGTATCGATCCTTATCAGAGAGAGGGATTTGGATCACATCTTGCTTCATCTGTATCACCATCATCAATATAGAGACCAGCAGATTGAGAATTCTGAGGAAGGTATAGCTCGACAGCGACCGAAAGATCGATCAACTTTTACTTTTAAAAGAGAAAGATAATGAAAAGTCATCTCAAAAGTTTGTAATAATAGTGGAACTCCATTGCCACACAGTTGCATACATGTGACCAACCTTTGTTTTCTCACATGAGAAGAGAAGATAGATTTGAATCAGAAGATGAGAGTACGGAGAAAAATGGGCATGGATGAGTAAGAAGATGACAGAAAAGAACAAGGTAGAAGAGAGTTAGATAATGGCAGAAGAGAAATCTAACTAGAGTTATCTTTGGAGATTTAGGCTCCGTTTATTTGTGGAAAATATTCTTCTTGAAAATATTTTCCTATATTTTTTAATGTTTAGTTACCAAAATAAAATAAGTCAAAGGAAAATAAGTTATTAGTCAACGGAAAATAAATTGAAAATATGGAAAAATAACTTCTCATTCTAAGAACGGAAAGTTATTTTCCAAGACTTGAAAGCTTATCAAATATAAAGAGAGAGAGCAAAATAAAAAATAATATTACCATTTCTATATAATATTGTATAATTTAGAAAAAAATCTATTGTAAACTAAATACCAAAAATACTTTTCAATTATTTTTTTAGTGTTGTAGCCAAATATAAAAAAATATTATATTTTTCTGAAAAATATTTTTTCTGAAAAATATTTTTCAAGTGACAAAATATTTTCCGCAAACAAACAGAACATTAGTTTAATGATAGGTTTTTAAGTTAATTATCAAGAGAACATCTCAGTTGTAGATTTTTAGACACCAACATATCACTTCTAAACTACTTTTATTTTTTCCTAAAAAAAATTCCATTTATAATTATCTTTTGACATTTTTCCTTCCTTTACATTTGAAAGTGACCCCGTATGGCCAATAATGGCAAATTTGACACGAAAATCTACCATATATATATTTATTTACTATTCTTTAAAAAAAAAATATCATGCACAGAAACTCAATCAAAAATAATAAAAAAAAAAGCAACATTTTTTAACCATAATAGTAACAAACATTTTACTTGGGCTAGATTTTAAAGATTAATAATAATTCCCCTTTTTCATTCTATATCATATCATAAAATTTTAATGGAACTTTTATTGTTAAATAGAGGTGAGCCTCACTAGCGGTGGCAGAGGTGGTCTGTAGAACCTCATGAACAACGACTACAGACGGTTCTTGGCCGAAGCAAACGCCCCATCTGTTTACAAGAAGCAACTTCCAAATCGAACAGCTCACAGATAATTGTATGAGTCTGAGACTTTGGAAGCTGAGGTTGTAATGGACGAGGAAGAGGATGGAGAAAACAAAGAAATATTTTCATGATATGAGTCCCTCTATTTCAAACTAAGACCACGGTTTAAACTGTAATTAAAAACCAACCCGAAACCGCTCCTGACTCTCCCTTCAGCCATAAAATATGGACTACCTATTTTATTTTGTGTCTTATTAAGAAATAGGTGTGTGTAAATTTAACAAAAATCTAATCTAATTCGGTTTAATTTTATCAGGACTTCTCAACTGGGTACAATTTGTTAAAAATTCTAATAAATTTAATCATTCATTTAATTTTAGTTTAGTTTGATTTTTGACACAACATTCACTCATACACAGTATAGAACACTTTAGCTTAATTAAATGTCAGAGTCAGAAAATGGAGATCTCCAAGAGCATGAGAAATGAGCAAAGTAAAGGTCTCTCGCTTAATCAGGCAGAAGTTATATTGGCTGAGATTGTTCAATAAAAGGCTGGTAACCTTTAGAACAACTTTTATCAGCAACCACACAGTACAGAACACTTGAGCATATGGAAAAAAAAAAATGAAATAATTTATCTCCCTGGTTGCTAAAATAATGAAATTGACAAGGCCAGATGAAGGAATCTTAATGAATAACTCAATTCTCCTCAAATAGAGAGCACTTAATATCTGGTGAAATGAGAAATGAACAAAATTCCCTAATCATTCAAATGAAGTTGCTAAAACTAATTGCAACACATTCCTACCTGAGCTCTCTCTCTTGCAGCACCATTAGCTCTAACTCTAAGCAACATCTAAAAAGCAATGAACATACAAATGCAAAGTTAAAATCAAAGCCATAAATAACCCAAACCCAATTAAACTATCAACATAAGAAATCAGAACCCAAAACCCAAAATCACCCAAATCAGATTACTCACTAAAAACTAAGAGTAAAGAAAACCCAGAAAGAATCATAAAGCAAACAGTGAAAAAATTCCTGATTTTAGAATGCAAGAATTGATCTTTTCAACTAATGGACTGAAGTTGATGCTGTTTTCTTGATGAATATCAGGTGGCGGTGACACAGATATAAAGAAAAGAAGCAGCGAGCGGAGTGTTCCATTTTGTTCGGACCAAAAACACAACTTTGAGAGGAAAAGTTGATTGAAAATTTTTTTAAAAAAAAAAAATTTTAAATTTGTGTGGTAACTGGTAAATACTGATTTTACCACGTTCTTAAGGCTTCGGCCTATTGGGTAAATAAAGGGCTAAGAAGGCTTTTGATAAAGGATTTGTTAATTTAAGCCTAACATAATGAGGTTACTTGCTAATTTTAATGGCCAATTTTAGTTTCAGCTGCAGGTGTCCATTCGGTCGATTTTGAAAATTTTTCTGACCGAATCGAAATTTTTAAGAATCAAACGGAATCAACTCAAAATTGAACTGAACTGAAATTTTCATAATATAAATCGAACCGAATTAAAATTTTTAGAAATATTAATTATTTTAGTATTTTTATATTAAATTATTATATATTTTCAAAAAATAAAATTTTAGTTAAATGAAATTTTCAGATACAAAACCAAACCGAACCAAACTAAATTTTGATTCGATTTGGTTCGGCAGTAAAAATTTAAAACTGCTAAAAATTCAAACCGAATCAAATTAGGTCGATTCGGTCTACTAGGAAAGCTTGCACACCCCTAGTTGTAGCCATGAACTTTACACAATTAACATTTTTGGTATTCTTGAATTTTACTGTTTTCTATTTAATTTTTAAATTTTTATTTTAAACCTATGTATTTTATAAATTAATATTGGCATGATAACTAATATAGTATTTAATTAAAAATAATTTTTAAAAAAATTTTTAGAATAATTTTTACTTTTAATTTTATTATTTTGAAGCTAATTTTTAGCATTTTATATATATTTAAAATCATTTAAAATTAATTGTTTGTCCATTTTCATATTATGTGAATTCAATTAACTTTAAAAATACAAATTTAAAGGTGTAAAAAGTTCAAAATAAAATTTTGAAATTCAAATAGGAAATAATAAAAATCAAAGAATATAAAAAGTTAATTGTGTAAAATGTAGGATGAAACAATGCATTCAGCCTAATTTTATTTGTGAGCTACCATGTACGACCGAAAAAGGAAATTCTTACCTATTCCGCGCGCCAAACAACTCAATTTATAACATATAAATATATATTTTATTATCAAGTAAAATACACTGAAAAATGCAAAAATCTCGCCACATGCATTTTCTATAACTCCTATATGATAAAAAAAAAAAGTTTAATTAACCCTAAATTACTCATGAATTTCCATTTTTTTTGGGCATATTCACCATCTTGTTTATTATTTTTATAGTGTACTATGACTGGAAGGTTACCGAGTAGAGCAATCCTGTAACATCCTACCCCAGAAACTAATTGGTTTATATATGGATTTATGAACTTATTTGCTATAGAAATAAGTTCTGAGGGCTATTTTATACCTAAGATATATTTCAGGGGTCAAAATGGATATTTTGCTAAAAAAAAAAAGAGGGAAGATACCTTCCCCACGTTTTTGAGTTGTTTTTATACATATCAATTTTCTTTCTTTCTTCCTTTCTCATTTTTCTTATCTTCTTCTCTTTTCCATCAATTCTTCTTCTTCTTCAATTGTTCTTCTTCTCTTCTATATTTACTTTCAATCTCAAGATTCATTTCTAACAAATTCAAGATTTATATTGAAGTTTTTGGTGAGTTTATTTATATTAAACTTTTAAATTATTGAATTATGCCAAAAATGGATGTTTGGTTGAATTTAAGGGTTTTGATGTTGAGATTTTTCATAAACAGACCCGGCCTTGAGATGTTTAGAATTGTGTTTGGAATTGTTTTGGATGAAATTCTGGTGCTTTTAAGTGTTTTTGGTCGGGTTCTGCATCCTTGAACGCAGAGGCGCCTCTATACAGAGGCAGATCGGATCAAATTGGAGCCGTAGAGGCTAAATCAAGGCCAACCAACTAAGTTTCGGTTCACCAGGCTCAGGTGAGTAGATATGTATATAAAACTACCTTGAAACCATATATATATATATATATATATATATATATATATATATATATATATATATATATATATATATATATATATATATATATATATTACAG
>CATIWO010567281.1:0-20056 GCA_949673435.1 Macaranga tanarius | reverse complement strand
ATAAACATTATTTTTGCTATTTTTAAGGTACCATTTTTTATCAATATTTTTTTATACTCAAGATTTTTTGTATTTTTAAAGTACTCTTAATATTTTATTTTTTTCTCAATATTTTTTTCTTTTATTTTTTGCTCAATATTTTTCTCAGTGTTGTTACATAATTTTTAATATTTCAGATCATTTTTATTATTTTTTTAATTTATTTGTTCATATTAATATCAGTAACAGCAAGAATTCAAAAAAAGAAACAAAAAGTAATAAAGAACAACAAAAATCAACAAAATGCAACAACAGAAAAATAACAAAAAGTAACACAAAGCAACAAAGAGCAACAAAAAGCAACAACAGAAAAACAACACAAAGCAACAAAAAGCACACAAAGAGCAACAAAAGGCAATAAAATATAATAACAGAAAAACAACAAAATGCAGCAACAAAAAAATGACAAAAAGCAACATAAAGCAACAAAAAGCAACAACAAGCAATAAAAATGGGTTAAATATTTCGGTGGTCACCCAACTTTGCACTTATATTATTTTGGGTACTAAACTCCAATTAGTTTCATATTTATAACCAAACTTCAATTTAAGTATCATTGGCCTATCACCTAGTGGTTGTTTGTCTATGTAGCAGTCGGAGTAGGAATATTCTTAGAATATTCTATATGTCAGCACATCCTAGTCACCCAACTTATCCACGTCAGCAAGTCCACCTCAATTCCCTCCTAAATTTCACTTATAACCCTACCCCTAATTTTCACCTAACCCTTTTCACTTCCCTCCTCTTTACTCCCATCGACAAAGGCTGCTGGAGGAGGACAAAGTAACCTTCTTCCAACCATTAAACACATCTATAACTATGATCTATTATAGATCTTCAATCAATCTTCAACCCCGTTCTTTATTTTACAAAAAAAAATGGAGCATATATTAGTCCCAAATTGTGGATGCCAAGAAGCAGCAATTATGAGGATGTCTTGGACAGAGATCAATCCAAGGAGTCGTTTCTTTGAAAGTCATCCAATGAGTGCATTAAGGTTGCCCCAGGCTTGCCGGAGAGGACATGGGAAAGGAGCTGGTGGATTTGGGTGACCATAAAAAGGGCATATTGGTGTGTGCACTTTAGTCTTGCCAAATTGATCAAAATAGCAAAGGAATTCAAGAACATGAGCACCACTGCCCCTTGACAGAGAAAGAGGAGGCCTATGATTCTTAAGATATGTACTAACCAAAAGTATTCCAGTCATGGCACTTTTGGTTCTTATAGCAGCTAGGTGTAGAGGCTGCTGATGATGGCGATGATGATGATGATGAAGTTACCATTGACCTAGTAGTGGTCATATTGTTGTTGCAATTGGTAGTGGTGAAGTTGCTAGAGTTGGAATTGTCCATTTCAGGAATTGAATCCATGGAATAAACTGATCCCTTTTTTTTGTTCTTTTTCTTGAAATGGATCTTGTTAAAATAGGATTTAAATATTTTTTGCAAACTGATTCTTGTTTTTTTAGGGTTTCTTCTACTCTATCTCAATTTGTAAAAAAAAAAAAAAGAATTTCAAGAAACAAATAAAAGAGGATGTTTCTTGAACTTTAACCAAGCAAAACAAGAAACAAGAATACTATAATTGTTTTAAAGGAGTAAGAAGCTATAGCTGTTGATGAAAAACAAAAACCCAAATAAGGTAAACAAAGGTAGTGATTACTGATTGATATCGCGGAACTTTTCCATATTTTGAAGAAGGACAGAGAAGGGGATGAAGCTGGAAATAGAGAAAATTAGGGTTAGGTGAAAATTAGGGTTAGGGTTATTAGTGAAATTTAGGAGGGAATTGAGGTAGACTTGCTGACGTGGATAAGTTGGGTGACTAGGATGTGCTGACATGTCGATTATTCTAAGAATATTCATACTCCGGCTGCCACATAGATAAACAGCCACCAGGTGACTAGCCAATGACACTTAAATTAAAGTTTGGTTACCAATACGAAACCAATTGAAGTTTAGTACCCAAAATGAAATAAGTGTAAATTTGGGTGACTACCGAAATATTTAACCCCAACAAAAAGTAACAACACTGAAAAATAAAAAGCAACAAATTACAGTTGTTGATTTTTGTTTATTTATATTGATTTTTGTTGCTATTTGTTATTTTTTCAGTTTTTCATTATTAATAATAAAATTAATACATTAAATATAATTTTTACTTTTATTAGTATCAATAATAAAAATAATAATTTATTTGATACTTTTATTGAAAAAATAATTATTGAATACTATGGGTAATTTTTACTTTAATTATTTTAATTTTTAAATTCTAAATAATTATGAAAAAAATAATTATTGAAGACTATGGGTAATTTTATATTTAATAAGCCTAATTTTTATATTCTAAATAAGAGTAAGTATTAAAATTATAAAAAAAATTACCCTTTAGAATAAAAAATTAAATTACTTAAAATGTACAAATTAAATAAATATATACAATCAACTAAAATTAAATCTGCCTTAAAAAATAATAAATAAATAAATAAATTATAGAAAAAATGAAAAAAAGAAAAAGATGAAAAAAATGAAAACATAAAAATCGCTGCAGTTAGGTGAAGAAGACCAAAAATGAAAACTAAAAAAACGCTAGTCCGAAAAAGAAAACGGAAAAACCACTATTAAAAAAATAGAATGGGCTGGATCATGAAAGAAATAAGCATGGTCAAATGAGCCATTTTATGAAATTTCCCCTAATAATATAGGGTTTGTTTGCCTAAACTGTTGCTGACAACTAGTAATTATTAGCTGATAGCTGATTAATGTTTATTGTTTGGTGAAATTATTTACAGGTGTTAATGTTTATATGTGTAATAACTATTATATATATTAATTAAGTTTTTTAAAATTTTCAAAATTTTCATTCAGTGTTATTTAATTTTATATATGTTAAATTGCATTTAATTACTACATATTAATTTTAAAAAATATACTTATAATTTTTAAATATTAAAAATAACATAATAAAATACAATAAAAGTATATAATAATAAAGTTCTAGTAATTTTTTAGATATATATATATATATATATATATATACACTCTTAAAAAAAGTTGTAATGAAAATTTAATAAATAAAATATTAAAAACATGAAAAAAATTAACTAAAAATTATGGAGGGAAAAAGTTAACATATAAAAACATAGCTGTTAGTTTAATTTATATAGATAAGGACAATTAAATAATTATATTTAAATAGATAACGATAATTTAGTAATTATATTTAAATTAATAACAACTATTTATAAAAAAAAAAACTCCAAATTGAAGCTGATGTGAATTGTAGCTGATAGATGTTCCAACAATTATTAGCTATTCTCTAAAAAGTTAATCAAATATTATTTTAATATCATCATTATTTTATGAAAAAATATTAATATATTAATAAATTTTAGTAATATATATATATATGATTTGTGACCAATATAGCTGATGGAACATGAAAATTTCACCAATAGAAGCAAGACACGTGTAAAGTCAAGTTTTTCCAATCTGTCATGTCATCTTAATGAGCCACAAAGATTAGAAAGCCCCCTCCAATTAGATGCTCTACTCTTGTTGTCCGATTGGACCATATTAATAAATTTTAGTAATATATATATGTATATATATGATTTATGACCAATATAACTGATAAAACATGAAAATTTCACCAATAAAAGCAAGACAAGTGTAAAGTCAAGTTTTTCCAATCTGCCATGTCATCTTAATGAGCCACAAAGATCAGAAAGCCCCCTCCAATTAGAGGCTCTACTCTTGTCATCCGATTGGACCATCTCGTTAGATCTTTCGCTCTGTAGAATATTAAATGTAGCCAAAAGTAGCAACTACCCCTTGGTACTGTTACATCATGAGTAGGACAACCATCATTTTCTGCAAGAGCTTTAGTCAACGAACTTTATAGCCAATGGTAGCTTGACACTTCACCCCCAGTCAAGGTATAAATAATAATAATAAAGGTTATTTTAGTCTTATAAAAAATATAGGGTTTATTTGCCTAAACTGTTGTTGACTGCTAGTAATTATTAGCTGATTAATGTTTATTGTTTGGTGAAATTATTTACAGGTGTTGATGTTTATACGTTTAATAGCTATTATATATATTAATTAAGTTTTTTAAATTTTTTAAATTTTTTAAAATTTTTAAATTTTTTAAAATTTTCAGTCAGTGTTATTTAATTTTATATATGTTAAATTGTATTTAATTACTACATATTAATTTTAAAAAATATACTTTATATTTATAATTTTTAAATATTAAAAATAACATAATAAAATACAATAAAAGTATATAATAATATAGTCCTAGTAATTTTATATATATATATATACACACAATCTTAAAAAAAAGTTGTAAAGAAAATTTAATAAATAAAATATTTAAAAAATGAAAAAAATTAACTAAAAATTATGGAGGAAAAAAGTTAACATATAAAAACATAGCTATTAGTTTAATTTATATAGATAAGGACAATTAAATAATTATATTTAAATAGATAACGATAATTTAGTAATTATATTTAAATTAATAACAACTATTTATAAAAAAACTCCAAATTAGAGCTGATGTGAATTGTAGCTGATAGATGTTCCAACAATTATTAGTTATTCTTTAAAAAGTTAATCAAATATTATTTTATAGATGTTGAAAACTTGCATTCTAATAGTTATGCCCTATAGACCGAAACTTGTAAGACTCAATTAAAATTCTAATTATTTTGATATAATTTGATTTAATTATAAAAAAAGTTGAAATTACAAATAAATTTCATACAATTTTTAGAGGTAAGCATAATTTTAATCTTTTTGATTTTGCTTTATGACAAAATTAATCCTGTAACTTTTTTGTGATGTTTAAGTACTTGTATTTCATATTTCGTATACTTTACCTATTAACTAATATCATCATTATTTTAGGAGAAAATATTAATAAATTAATATATATATATATATATATATGATTTGTGACTAATATAACTGATGGAACATGAAAATTTCACCAATAGAAGCAAGACACATGTAAAGTCAAGTTTTTCCAATCTACCATGTCATTTTAATGAGCCACAAAGATCAGAAAGCCCCCTCCAATTAGAGGCTCTACTCTTGTCATCTGATTAGACCATCCTGTTAGATCTATCACTCTGTAAAACATCAAATGTAGCCAAAAGTACTAACTACCCCTTGGTATTATTACATCATGAGTAGGACAACCATCATTTCCTGTAAGAGCTTGAGTCAACGAACTTTATAGCCAATGGTAGCTTGACACTTCACCCCAAGTTAAGGTATAGAATTTAAAATAATTTTAATTTCTTGCTTCCTTCTTCTTCTCCCATGTCCTTATCTCCCTCTATTTTCCCTTCTTCACTTTCTTCTCTTCTTTCCTCTTCAATGTTCTCATTACTTCTTAAGAAATACACCCTTTTCTTATTCATTCTTTGATCTTATAAATCATAAACTATTCATAATTATTTGGACCTATTCTAAGTTAAGCATTGGAGGGATATTAGCCTAAACCCTTTAGATCAGTTGCTACAATGCTTGTAGGTATGCATGATACGTTGGAGTTGTGCATTACAAGCTAGAGCTAAGAATTTCAGGACCATCAAATGGCACTTTATGTGGGAAAAAGGGATGATTTTGCTTAAAAGGTTATCCTTTTTTCCCTTCAATTTTCCTTATTCAGAAATATTTTTTATTTGGAAAGGTTATGGTGCTGTTATGTTTTCTTCATTATCTTTGTATTTTCTCCATTAAAAATTAAAGAAAGGACAAGGTAGTAACAATAAATATATGCTTTATTATATATTGTATAAGAAATATTAGTTATTGTGATGGAGATCATTTTGTGATTGTTTAGTTTGGTGGTGTTGTATTGTTGTGTGATCTTAGTAAGTGGAGATTATTGTATTTATTTAAGATAGAAAAGTATTTTAGCCTATGTGATGGTTGGTTCAAACTCCTCTATGAGGAGGAGGGATGACGAAGGTATGTCAATGAGGGAAAAGAGACCTCTAAGGCCCAGCTTGGGGAATTCACAAACTATAAAAGTCCTAATTGAGTTTCTAAATGATTAGATGAGGAAAGTAAAGCATATTGCTAATGCATAACAACAACAGGAGAAAGAAAAAGCCAAAATGGTGGAGCTTTGTGTTCTTATACCAAATGTGATTAGGAGGAGACTTCCACTTGGGGATGATGAAGAAACTAACAAGAACAATCCTGAGGTTCGTTCAGGGTCTCGATATCCAATTGGAGATGACCTATATAATCCATATTAGAGCGGGCAGGAAATAAGATCTAGGATAATTGTTAGAGAAAGATCAAGGAGAGAAGAAAGGAGTGCAAAAAGGGGAGCCATAAAGGAAGTAATAGAAAGGCAATATATAACTCATAAATAGGACTGATAGAAAGCCAAAAGGGGAAGCACACCTTTGATGTCCATTCGGATGATCCAAAAGAGAAAACTACTACCCTTTCCATAATGAAATCTATCCAACTAGAGAAAGACTTTCAAGAATTTCTCGAATGAAGAAATAGGAAGGCTAAGAAGTCCAAATTATCTAGCCAATTGATTAATCTCCAATCTTTATTCTTCGAGGATATCTAAAAAGAGCCTATTCCAAGTAAGTTTAAACTATCCACTTAGCCCACCTATGATGGAACAACCATCCCAATGGATCGTGTATTGAAATTTAAAACCATTGTTGAATTTTATATGCATTCCGATGATATTTTAGGTAAAATGTTTCCAACTACCTTTATAGGTGGTTCTTAGTCATGGTTTAACAACTTACCATCAAATTATGTTCATTCACTTGCCAATTTTAGCAGATTGTTCATTAGCAAGTTTATGTCTAGTATATCTACCCAAAGGGAGACTTTTTATTTGCAGGTTTTCATGTAAAACAAGGGTAAGAGCCTAAGGGATTATATGGCCTGATTCAACATGGAAGCTATCAAAATTCCTAATTTGGAGCATTCAAGAGCTATATAAGAAATTATGAAGGGAACCAACAATCATCCTTTCTTTAATTCCCTCTTTAAGAATAGACTTGCGAACTTGACTGCCGTTATAGATAGAGTAGAAAAGTATATCTGGCAAAATGATGCCCTTCTCACTATTAAGGCTGCACCTAAACATAAAGAAGAGTTGACAAATTCTTCCTTTTTTAAAAAGCTGAAGAGAGTATAAGCACCATGTAGACAAGTCTAGTTAGGGAGATCACTGTTTATATAGTGTACATACTTAAAAGAAGATGATTACCAACTAGATTCTATCATTAGGATAACACTAGTTAGAGAGTTCCGCTTGAAGATGTCTAAATAAAGATCTTATCTTGTCTTAGCATCTATGAAGCCTTTGTAATTTGTCCTATCTATGAAAGATCATGAACGAAACTCTAAGTATATGAAGAAATACTATTAACAAAAGGTGTATCTCTTCTTGCTTTCTTATTAAATTAATGGATGTTATTGTGTTCTACAAATATTGAGCGGAGAATGCTTGCTTTACCTTATTTATTGAAAGCTATTACCTTATGGATCTAAGTGTATTAATGATAACATCTCTCTTTTGAGAATGAGATATTTTCTAATGATACAGTTCTTCTGCTTATCCTAGAAAGACTGCTTGGATTTCATGCTTGAATTTGTAAATTTGAGGAATCCTCTCATGGAGAACTAATCAATCATCTCATCTAGAAGGGGTTGTCCATTCAATAATCTCCCTTATAAAAGCAGCATTTTTACTATTTAGAAATATGCATTTAGTAATCTCCCTATGGGAATAAAATTTCAACCATTTAGAAATATCCATTCAGTAATCTCCCCTATAGGAGCAAAATTTTCACCATTTGGAAATATCCATTTAGTAAACTCCCCATGGGAGCAGAATCCATTCAGTAAACTCCTACATGAGAGAAACATTTTCTCCATTTGGATATGTCAATTTAGGAATCTTCAACTCTCCCAAGGGAGGAGAATATGACATTATTCAATACCACTAGATAGGAAGTCTTAATGGCAATCAAGAGTGAAGATTATATAAAATGGCTCCAGGATATGCCTTTAAACCTGAAAAATTAAGATCAAAATAGATTTTTAATTTCCACAAGAAAGTGGGGTATAATACAAATGGGTGTCACCAATTGATACTAGAAATAGAGAGACTTATCACAGAGGATCACTTGAAGAATTCTGTTCAGAAGGAAGGTAGTCAAGTAAAGAGCCTAATGGGAGGCAAAGCCACATCCTCCCGACTTTAGAAAGATAAACATCTGATGTCTCCTCCTAACATTAGTTCTAAAAGCATGATTCATTGGATCGCTATAGAGTATACCGCTCAGGATAAGCTAAACAGTAGGCTAAATTAGAAATCCCAATGGAAGCTCCACCTGGCCCCTCCACTCGGGTAGTATACAATTGAAACTTGTATGTTGATGAATCCTTTTATCTTGAGGGAAATGGAGCTTGGATAATGTTAAAGGTATTAGTATAGATGTGCCCAAGTGTTATTCTTACATTATGATATTATACTTTTATCCTTATGGTAATAAAATATTCATTTAAATTAAGTATTAAGTCTAATTGAATATTTACCCTTTAGTATTATGTTAAATAAGTTTATTATCAAGAGTTGATAATATAATTGACAAAATCATTTTGTACATATACTATAAAATGTTCATAGTCATAGGAACACTAAATGGTTAATATTAATCCATAGACTATCATCTCTGTCTATTTTCCTTGATCGATATATGATATTGATAGTGAGAGGTAGTGAGTCTCATGCTACTTGATATGAGATATTAGAATAGATATATGGATACTCATGTGATGGGTGGATCGAACTGTGACGTAAGATTTGTGATTGTATGGAAATTCACTTTTGTTAACAATCACAGTCTTAAATATAATGGTGCATATAGTCCTTTGACCTGAGGTGATACGGTTATCCACATATGGTTGGTTAGAGTTTGTTACTGCTTATATAGAGTTTGTTACTGCTTACATAGAGTTTGTTACCGCTTATATACCTGTGCTAGCCACGTATGGGTATATGGTGTATGGTGGCTCTAGTCGGTTATATGTAGGGATGAGTGATCAACCAAGATAGAATTCATTACCTGGAGTGAACTGGGATAAGATCCTAGACTATCTAAGTTATTCTTGATAAATAAGTATCTGGCCAGGTCAAACTCAACTTATCCAAAAAGCATTTCGGTGCTAGAAAAGAGTTTCTAGTAGTAGTCATGTTTTATAGATAATTGAATTGAAGATGAGGTCATATGATTGAGACAATTAGAGTTTGACTAAACTGTGACTCTACCCGATATCAGGATCTTGCAATGAAGGGACATTTAGTGCACGAGAATTATGTTCTATGGTTCTTGTGAATCTATGGAAAACATTCATTTTTAATTGGGTAGTCATGACATCTATGCTAGGGGTCACTCACGACTTATGGAAACTAAATATGATTAATTGGGATTTTTACATTTAGCATGGAAAGGTGTTTCCATAATATTAAGTGTTAACATTATTTGCCATTGCTAATTAGACTTGAACCTAGTAAGTCACACACATAAGAGTTGCACCAATGAAGATAATTATTAATTTAATTATTAATTAAAGAGTTTAATTAATTAATTAAATTAATTGAATTGGATTTGCACATGTGTAGAGATCTAGCATATTTCAAAATCTAAATTCAAAGGTTAGGACTAATTGTGATTAATTAAATATTAATTTGGACTTGATTTAATATGCGATATTAAGTTCTAGGACTAACTTAATATTTACCTCTAATTGTAGTATGCATATGGGCCATGAGATGGACAATAAGGATTAAATATGATGGATAAGATTTGGGCTATATTTAAGAGTTAAATAAACCCATGAGTTGTCTTAATTAGTTTGGTATATATATACAGGCCTTGTTAAGAGTTAAACAAGCCCAAGACCTTAGCCCAACTGATTAAGAGTTAATGAAGTTAAAGGCTAAGGTTATACTTGTAACTAAACTAATCTCACTTATTTAAAAAGCAAGGGCACCTAAGTAAAAAGCTATACATGCATATAGTTAGAGTGTAAGACACTCAAAGGCACATATGCATATAGCTTGAGTGTAAGACACTCAAGCTCACACATGCATGAAGCTTGAGTGTGAGACACTCAAACTATTGTCATATGCATGTTTTTAAGTTAGTAGGTTTTGTAGAGACAACTAACTAATGCATAAGTGCTCATTCTCTACAATACACAAAATATATATCAAAAGAAAATAGCTCTCAAGAGTTAAGTGGTCTTATTCTTCTTCAATTTCTACCTTGTGTAGAGAGTGATAAAGAAAAACACAAGTGTTGTGTTTGTATGTTACACCATATATCCATTATTGACATCCATTGGAGGTTGTAACAAGTCCTACACATTTAAGCTTGGAGGAGTTCTAGCAAGTGCCTTAAGTCATCTTATTGAAGAGAGGCTTCTGGGTAGTTCTCCACCATTCTTGAAATCTCATTGGAGCAACTTGTATGTTTCAAGCTGGAGGCTTTATATTTGGGGAGCTTATAGATCACAACAACCTAAAGCTTGTCAAGTGTGTTGTACACTTTAGGAGTTTGTAAGTGTTACTAAACTCTTAGATTGTAGGACTTTTGGCTTGTGATGTTTGATGTTTTAAAATGTTGTCCATTGATGCATGTTTTTAATCATGTAAGTGCCTTGTGATATGTTCTTAGGCTAAATGAGATTCTAGTATTCATGCAAGAGTTGCATGTGATTAAAATTTAAAAAATTTTGCATAATCCATTTGGTTGCCTTGAATCTCCTTTGAAAAGGGACCTCAAGGTTTCATCAGTAAGCATGCCTTTAAATTATTTTTCCCTTCTGCAAATAATATATTTGAATATGAAGCTCTTATTACTGGACTAAAGCTAGCAGTTGCAGTAAGAGTATCAAACTTGAAGTTACATTATGATTTATTACTAGTTGTGAATCAAGTTAGGGGATATATAAGGCCAAAGATGGTGTTATGGCTCATTACTTGAAGAAAGTCAAAGAAATGTTGAATGGGTACAAAGAAAATGAAATACTAGTGTGCAAAGTACAAATTCCCAGAGCATAAATTTAGAGGTAGATTGTCTTAGTAAAGGTAAATGAGCTAGAAAGATCAGAAACGCACCTCTAATTATAGGCTCTACTTTTGTTATCCAATTGGACCATTCTGTTAGATCTGTCACTCTGCAAAATATTCAATGTAGCCAAAAGTAGCAACGACCCCTTGGTACTGTCACATCATGAGCAGGACAGTCATCATTTCCTATAAGGGCCTGAGTCAATAAACTTTATAGCCAATGGTAGCTTGACACTTGTATAAATACTCTAAGGTAAGAGGAATTAAAAATAATTCTAATTTCTTGCTTCCTTCTTCTTCTCCCCCATCCTTATCTCCCTCTATTGTTCATCCTTCATTTTCTTCTCTTCTTTTCTCTTGAATTTTCTCATCACTTCTCAAGCAAGACACCCTTTTCTTATTCATTCTTTGACCTTATAAATCATGAAATATTCATGATTATTTGGAGCTATTTTAACTTAAGCATCAAAGGGGTTTTAGGGCATTCCAAACCCTTTATATCAGTTGCTATAATGCTTGTAGGTATACATGATACACTAGAGTTGTGCATTACAGGCTAGAGTTGAGAATTTCGGGAACCTTCAATAATTAATTGGATATTTTTAAAAATATTCTAAATTTATTTTAAAACTATTTTTTATAATAAAATTAAATATACATCTAAACTTAATTTTTTGTGAATTTTTTACAATTAGTTGAATGCTATGTCATTAAATATATGATTTTACTATTAAAAAAATCATATTATTTTAACATTAAAGCATAGATTTTGGACAAACATTATTCAGAAGGGACACTAAAGTGTACTTGCAAAATAAAAACAATATAAGCAAAAATAAATAATTTTAAGCTTAAAAAGATTTTATTGATATGTACAGTTAAAATGATGCAAAAATATAAATAAAACATGGAAATGATATCTTATGCGTAGAGCATGATAAAATGATTTCATCATCTTAAATATGGCAATTCTTTACACTTGTAGTTGAGATTCTTATATTAAGAATCTTATATACACTTTAGGTACCAAATAAGAATGTTTGGATCTTGAAAGGAATAATTGAATCTCATAAGATATAAAATTGTTATACTTAAGATCCAAATGCAAAATGTGAAAAGAAAAGGCGAAAAACAGGATCATAAAGAGAAACTAATATCTTGAATAATTTGACGTCCTTAACTTGTCGTTGGAATTGTCCTTTCAATTTATCATTTTAGACATCAAAATAAATTTTGACCTTTAATGAACAATAAGATATTATTTCTTTTATTAAAGAAACTTATATCACTTTTTTTTAATCAAAACTTATATCACTTTTGATATAAAAGAAATGGGAAATAGAGCAATGTGTATGAAAAACAAACATGAGCATGAATATCACAAGATATAAGTTATCAACAATATAATGCAATGATCAAGGTGGTTAGCATAAAAATAGTTGATTAAAATGTGATTTTGAGATTAATAACACAAATATTAATAATTATATGATATGGCATATATATATATATATATATATATATATATATATGTATGTATATGATAAACTCATATTTGCAGTATATTTTGAGTAAATATTTTATTAGATTTATGTGTTATTGTATGTAAAATTGGTTAATTTTGATTATAATTTATTTAACTAAGGATTAGTTAGGTTATTTTGCATTTAAGGAAAGTTTGGGGTTAGTTTAAGTATTTAACTTAGATTTAATTTCATTATCCATATAGGTATTTGATTAGTTTTCCTTAGAATTTAGGAATTAGTTTTCTAATTTGTTTTTAATTACTACTTAGTGAATGTTAATTGCATTTGATATCTTTTTTCATATTTTTCAAAGTTTAAATATATGAAAGTTGATTTTGATGCATATTTATCTTATAGGAATCCACCAAATCGAGAACTAAGGCTTAAAGAGAGTGCACGGCCATTTTATGGTGTGGCAGGGCCATCAAGTGCCAAAAGAAGAGGGGTGCAATCTGCCATATCTAGCATGACCATGTTGGGCATTGACATGACTATGCCAAAGATTTTTGAAGCTAAAGGTGCATACTACCATTAATAGCACAACCAAGTCGCATTAAAGCATGGTCGTGCTAACCTTTCTAGAGAGGAGGTTCAACTCTACCATTTGCAATATGACCTTATTGAATTGTGACATAGGCATGTCACTTGAATTAGTATCAAATTCGAATGAGCAATATGGTTATGTCACCTATTGACAGGGCCATGTCATGTAAGCAGAATTCAATAAGAACTCAAATTCTTAAGGCTTATCTGATTCTAAATTGCATAAAAGATCATCACCACTATATAAAAAGACCTTGGAACGTGGAGTAGGCATTCAACAACACATTCATTCATCATTCTTTGTACTTTTACATCCAAAAACACAAAAATAGCTCATTCATCATTCATTCAAGACTTTTGCTTATGATATTCAAGCATTCAAAGCATTTGAAAAGGCAAGATTGAAGGACTTCTTAGTTCTTTTTCTTCTTCTAATTTCTTTGAGTAACTTGGGTATATATTAACTTACATTTTGCTTTAATTTAAGTTATTTTGTTGTATATGAAGTTTCTTCTTATGCTTAATTTTTATTCAATAATTGGTTAGAGTTAAAGTATGTTGAGACCGAAAGGTGATGCATGATTTGTGCTAAATATTTTGATAATTATTATGAGACCAGGAGGTGATTAATGCTTAGGACTTAGAATAAAATCTATTGATCTTAATTAAGAGAGACCTTTTAATCATCAATGTTGCATGATTCATCATTAAGCTTAAGTTTCATTAAGGATTTGTTATGTTATGCTTAGTGAGGCGAGAGTCCATAAGTTATAATTAACTATTGAATTAATTGAATAAACTTATAATTAATTAGGAAAGAGTTATAAGTATATTAGTTGATGAACATTATATATAATTCAATTTAGGTCAAAGTAAATTGTAAATTAGTTAATTTTTGAACCAAGTGAAAGGTGCAATTCAAGTACATGCATTCATCATATTAATTTATTAATTTGTTATTTCTTGTTTTGTTTTAAATTTAAAACACTTAGTACAATTAAGGTATTAATCAATTTAGATTTAATTTCGGTTACAACCTTAAGTAATTTGTTTAGACAAATAATTAATTAAGTGAAATAGTAGTTAATAACTAATTCTTATGGGAATGATACTTTACTTATCACTTTATTACTTAAACGATCCGTACACTTATAGTATAGCATTAATCAAGTTTTTGGCAATGTTATCAGGGATTAGACTTAGTTGATATTAGTAGTAGTTTAGAATTGTTTGACTTAAGCACTTTTTCTTATTTTAGTTTTTAGTTTTACTAATTTTTTTTATTTTTAGGTTATGTATGCAAAGGACTCGTCATACAAATCCATATTGCCAAGGGTTTATTGAGCTTAACTTAGAGGTTTAACACACATTCAATAGACTAAGGCAAGAACAGTAAGCAAGAGAAAAAATAGAGCACGAGCAAGCTAGAGTTATTAATCAAGGTGATAATGGTGGCAATGGAGGAAATGATGGCAACGTCATTAACTACAACAAGTTAGAGGAGGAAACAATTATCAAAATCCACCTATAATTAGGAATCCTCTTTACTAACAAGAAGGTGGCCAAAGGAGGACAATGAAGGACTATTTGAACTAACCGCACAATGTTCATCAAGAGCATTCACCAATTGTTCAATCAGCCATCATAGTAAACAACTGAAATCAAGCCATCCATGGTGCAAATGATTGAAAGTTCTCAATTTCATGGATTGCCAATCGAAGACCCAATTGCTCATATGACTTATTTTATAGATTATTATTCAACACTTAAGATGAATGGTGTGCTGATGGACACTATTCACCTTATGCTTTTCCCATTCTCACTCTTGGATAAGGTGGAAAAGTGGTTAAGGAGCTTGCTATCTTAATCTATTCACACATGGGATGAGATGTATCAAACGTTCTTTTATAAGTATTTTCCACCTAAGCCTATATAAAGGCATTATTTTATGTAATTTAAAAAAAGATGGATGATTAATAAAATACTAGAGAATTTTCTCTTTGGTTATTTAACCATGTATTCTTATCAAATCTTGTATTTGTGGCGAACAACCTTATGACTTATCAATCTATCTTCAGACAATGGATTATGGCGTCTTCTCATATATCTAAATTGAAACTTGATTTGAACTTTCCTTGAGAGTGTGGGTTTGGGTTCATGTTGAACGGGTTCCTAGAGCAGGTCGTCTAGCGGGTTCGTATCACTTCCAATTGAGAGAAGCACAAAATAATCTGGTTCTTCAAAGTAGTAATGGCATCTAACTTGGAATACTACTCCAAGGTGATGAGCTAAAAGTACTGTGGATTTTTGAGTCTTCTGGAGGGTACCCATCTCTAAGCTAAGGATAGTCCTCACTGAATCCTTGGCCTTAAAGTATCATGTGGAGTCAAAGAAGTCATGGGGGGAACCTTTGAAGGATTCTTCAGGATCCACCATGATCCACACATCATCAATGAAGGACCAAGAGACAACATCATGTATAACAGTATAACAAACAAAGTGTAAGCCAAAGGTGTGAAAATGCACAAGTGAAGAATAGACAAACATGGAAGTACATACTTGAGGAGTAGCACGAGAAGCCTAATGAGAAGAAGCAAGCAGGAGGTACTGGATTCAAGGTAGGGGTAATAGATCTGAGAGAGGAGTGGATAAAGTATCAGGAGCCTGAGACATTTTGCTTGATAAAATTAAAGAGAAAATGGTGAGATCATTACCATTGTGAACACGACAAAAAGAAACATGTTGCAGGATATAAACATAACTTGTTCTGATAAGGAGAAGTTATCCTTAGGGGAATCACGAATTTATTGGCCGAAATGAGCAAAAAGTAATATTTGGCTTAAATTCTTGATGAACTAGTGATGAATTGATGAAATGAAATATATAAGGGCCATTTCCCTAAGGTTCATGGAAGCTAGGAGGCATTTTCCCCAGGCGCTTAAACTAAAGACACAAAAATACAAAAGTGGTCTGATTTGGCAAAATTCACTGGGGGTAATATGGAGGTAATGGGCTGAAAGAGCCCCTTGGTCGATAAGACACTAAAAAGTGCTTATTACCCCCAGGGTTTTAGGATATTAAGATATATATTTGGCAAATTAATGCTAAATGATTGGCAAAAAATAATTTTCTGAGGGGTAATTAGTCAAATAGTGTCCAAGCATGGGTGAAAATTAAATATAAATTATTAGAAGCTATTTCTTAGAAGAAATTACAAGAAATTGGCTCTAGAAATTAGTCGCTGTGAATTTTTGGCTAAGTTTAAAGGATTTAATTAAATTAATGTTCTTATATTAAGCTAAAAATATCTAAAATAATTATTTTGGCGATTAGTTGCTAAAATAACTAAACTTATAGCCCAATTGTGCAAAATTATACAAATTAAATTTTAGATATAGTAGAAATAATTTTGTATAAACACAGCAAATTTACAAATTACATCGAAATACAAGACAAAAATTAGACAACATTTCCTCTATATTTCTAACATACAGTTTTTACAAATAATTCTAATTAACCTACGGGAAAATATATTGCATACATATTTCATGTGAATTTTATCACAATTTCTCCACAAAATACACAAAGGGTTCTATAGAAGGTGTAAGAAATTTACTTAGATGATGTTTCCTCCTAGTGTAAACTCTGAATGCGAGTTTTTTGAGGGTGAAAGTGCTGAATGCACTGGAGGAAGCAACAGAGAAAGCTTTAAATCCGGACAACCCAACTACAGTAGAGGAGGTGGCAGCCTTAGTGTTGGTCTCTCGGGTGCCGCTCAGAGCAACAGTGGTGGCCGGTGAAGCGACAACAACAGCAACAATATTGGGGCTTCTTCTCTCGACAGTGGCTTCTTCTTCCTTCACACGAGTGATGTTGCTGACAGCGATGGATGCAGCAACTGATGAAGGTTGGCGACATTAGGTAGTAGTGTCGACCTCCCTAGCAGCAGCTCCGTTCTTCTTCTCGGTGCCAGGGAAGACAGTAGCGATAGCCTCTTTCCTTCGTGGGACAGTGACCTCACTTTCTTCCTCGGCAGCATTGGCTTCGGGCTCTTGGGCAGTGTCACGTCCAGCAGCAGCATCGACGATAGGTGTAGCTGGCTCAACCGAGTGATGGCTAGCAGAAGGTGCAGCGGTGTTGGTGGTGGCTGGTTGGGGCACGGTGAAGCAGGAAAAGAAGAAGGAGAAAAAAAGTGGAGAAAAAAATAATAAATAGATAAATAAATTTATTGGGTTTTGTTGAAAATTAAAAATAGAAGAAGGAAGGTTTTTGGGGTATTGGATAGTAATTACCTTATTAAACTCAAAATTTCCTTGGGAAAATGCACCAGAACAAGAAAAAATATTTAATTCCCTAGGATTAGAATTTTGATTACAGAGGAAGCACTGTGTGGGCTCTATATCCATATAAATTAGCATTAGTTGGCCCAAGCTAATTATATGTGGAGGGCATTATTTGTATCCAATATTAATTTTCGGGCCCATAATTAAGTTTAAAGCCCAAAGTGAGCCCATTGTACTAAGTCTAGCCCAACTACAGTTGCTTAGTGAAGAATTGGCTATGTTTCTAAGGAAAATTCTAGAACTGACTACAAGATAATCGTAGGCACTGGAGAACTGAAGGAGGAAATTCAACGAATGCATGCTTACAGAAAGAGCTTGGAGGAATTAAAGCTAAAGAGCACATGAATCTTTAAGAATTTACTGGGAAAATCAATAATTGAGCTGATTATCTAGAATTTTCTCTAAAATTGAAGACTTTCTAAAGAAGAAAGAAAATTCCAGAACAGAGGGACTGTTGAGCTATGGAGGCAACTCAAGGGGACGCATAGGTTACAAAATTTATGGGGGAATTATTGAAGAATTGAAGGAAGTGAACTTCTATAGTAAGTCCGTGGACTATAAAAGTGAAGCAACAACATCAAGATAAAAACCAATCATCAACCAAGATAATCATCAATCAACACTCAACAAATCCAATCTTTAGTAATTTTTTAATAGCCATTTCCTCTAGCTTTTAGTAATTTTATGCTTTTATTCTAGCAAACTTTGTATTTACTGTTCTTTGAATGAACTTTTCAATTTACATTTCTCCAAGCTTATTTTTCATTACCTTCAGCTGCTTATTATTACCTTTAGCTCAATAATCATTTCCTTTTGCAAAATAATTTACTGCTTATTATTAATCACAAATTTCAAATCCCTTGGAACTCAAACAAATTATGGTAAAGGCGTTTGGGAATCTACATTGATCTGAAATAAGTCAATAATTATCAATTTGGAAAATTGGTCTTCCCTGGCACGCTCGCAAACCTGGTTCAACTAAAAATTGCACCAACAATCTTTTGGCATGCTCGGTGGGACTCAATATCTAGTTTTCTAAGAAATTTGTGCCAACACATGCAACATTTGAATCAAAAATAAACTACACCCATGCCCATATATCATATCACATGGCAAATACATAGCTAAACATGCATTAAGGACAACATTTCCATCAACAAACAACTAAGTCATGCATTCATAACACAATACCTAGCAACTAAGGGTTTGGTAACACTTATAAAACTCCCTAATTGGTAGCACGCTCGACAAGCTTTGGTTGATGTTAATCTACAAGCTTCAAGCTCCCTAAGTATGAAGCCTCTAGCTCAAAACACACAAATTGCATAAGGAAAACCTTCAAAGTTAGTGTAGGTCTACCCATAAATCTCTCTTTTTTAACCTAAGAGCTTGTTAGAGCCACTCCAAGCTTGAATGTATGGAATAAGAATGCAACCTCCAATAGATGATGGATATGGTCTTGTACAACTCTTGTACACCAATGGCCTTAACTTGAAAGCACATAACTCTTATGTATGTTTGGATTCTCTACACTTGAAGAAGAAGAAGGAAGAAGACACTCTCAACCCTTTTCTCTCTTTTGTAAGAATATTAAATTTTCTCTCAAATATGTATAAGCATTAGTATGTTGTCTCTACACACTCCACTAACTTAAATAAAAACCAATTTGATAATAACTTGAGTGTCTCACACTCAAGCCACATGCATTGCTATAGCTTAAGTGCCTCACACTTAAGCTACATGCACTTGATAGATTGAGTGCCTCATACTTAATCTATATGAATGGCTTTGCTTTTTAAGTTAGTGGGTATTGTTTAGTTACATGGATAGCCTTAGCCTTTGACCTCATTAACCCTTAATGAGTTGGGCTAAGGTTATAGGCATATGGGCTCCTCTAACACTTAGATAAGGCCCACTTCATACCAAATAAGACAACTAATGGGCTAATTTAAACCCTTTAAATAGAGCCCATCTTAAGTCCATCTTAAGTCCATCTCTATTAATATAAATGGTCCATCTCATGGCCCATATATAAATAAACTTGGAGGCAAATGTTAATTTAGTAATTGAACTTAATATCAAATATAAAATCAAGCCCAAATTAATATTTATTTAATTATAATAAAGTCCCAATCTTTGAATTTAGATTTCGGGATATGCTAGATCCCCGCATACACGCAAATCCAATTCAATTAATTTAATTAATTAATTAAACTCTTTAATTAATAATTAAATTAACATTAATCATCATCTGTGAAACTCTTGTGTGTATGACTTACTAGGTTCGAGTCTAAATGTTAATAGGAAATAATATTAACACTTAATATTATGGAAACACCTTTCCATGCTAAATGTGAAAATCCCAATTAATCACATTTAGTTCCTATAAATCGTGAGTGACCCCCAGCATAAATATCACGACACCCAATTAGAAATGAATGCTTTATGTAGATCCACAAGAACCAT
>CATIWO010567230.1:0-13399 GCA_949673435.1 Macaranga tanarius | reverse complement strand
AAAGTTAAAAGGATAAGTTAGTAAAAATATTTTTAAAAATGTAGCTGTTGGTGAAAAGCTCCAAATTGGAGCTGATATGAACTGGAGCTGTTTAGTGTTCTATCAGCTATCAGCTACCAATTAAAAAACTTAACCAAACACTTTTGTTATAGCTGATAATGAGTGAACAGCTAACAGCTCCTCCTAACAGTTATGTCAAACACCCTCTATGTATGAATTTTATTTGATTACTGTATTTTATAAATAATTTTATGAAAATACGTTATTAATACACATGATGCCTAGGTCAAGTGGCAAGAACCTTTACTATTGGAAGGGAGAGGTTTCGGGTCCAAAAAAAACTTGATGCAATCTGTCAATTTTGTTCTTTGACCCGTAAATTAACTATTTAGACACTTCAACTTGTTAAAAATAAAACCATTAATATTTTTAACATTATTTGAGATATTTAAATGATTTTTTTTAAAAGTTGTAATGAAACTATTTAAATACTTAAATTTATTAAAAAGTATTTTCACCTTTTTAGCAAGTTGCTATGTTAAAACAGTTAATTTATAAATTAAATGAACAAAATTAATAAAACGTACCAAATTAAAAAGATTGTAAATGTATTATGCCTTTTAATTTTTTTAGTTTGCTATAAGATAAACGATATAAAATTGATAAGATGTTATATAGTTTTATCAAGTTATATGATATTAAAATAAGAGAAAATATAACTTTCAAATTTCAAAAAAATTTCAAATTATGATGAAATATATTATAAATGTTTTATGACCTTGTAAATTAAACCATTAATATTTTATCATCCAAATTCACTTGAATCACTATTTTTTCATGAACAACTGAAATCCATTAAGAATTATAGGCAAATGACATTCTACATAGATAGGGCAAGCAACAGAGAGTGAAGGAAGATCAATACAATTGAAAAATAGCCGATAGACAGCCTTTTGATAGCCTTGACAGCCTCTCTCTCACCCACTATTCATTGTCTTCTTTCTTTCTTTTGCTTGTGAAGATCTGGGTGGCTTTTTGGTTCTTCTAGGACCAAAAAATCACCCAGCTCTTTTTTTTAGCTCCTTTTCTTTTTTGTGCTATAGAGTTATGTGTTATATATTCTTCTGTTTTGTTGTGTCTTCGGTTTTCCTTGTGTTTTTGTTTTTTGTGCTGTGTTTTTTCTTTTGTATCATGTCTTATGTTGTGTGTTTTCTTTTGTTTTTTTTCTTGTTATTTTGGTATGCTGGGTGGCCTTTCAGATCATGTAGGAGATCAACCCACTACATACGAGCAGACTTATTTCCTCAGACTATTTCAGCTGGCTTAGTTTTTTTCTTTTCACTTTCTTTAGTCATGTGGCTGTGATCTTCAAGTTTGGGATCTAGAATCCTGGATCAGCACCTTTCCATGCAAAGCAATATCCTCAACAGATCTGGATGTTGTGCAGCCGAACTTAACAGATCTCAATTGGGAAGGCAACTTTTGAAGCAAGGGCAAGTTGTTTTCTTTTTTGTTGTTGTTGTATTTATTTTATTTTTTTTTTTCCTTAGAAAGTCTTCTTTCACCCATAGTCATGAATATATTGACTATACGTGGTCTCAGTCTGAGATCCCTATGGTGATTGGAATTTAGCTTATATTGGTTGTGATGTTATGGATTCTCCAATGAATGCAATATTCATTTTGTCCAAAAAAAAAACAGAGAGTGAAGGAAACTCACTAGACCTGCATAAATCATCAACATTACTCGTACTCAATACACTATAAAAGCAATAATTATAGCTTAGTAATAAAGATAAAATATAAAAAAATTACAAATAAAGAAGTTAAGCTGAATCTTTTATAGCTTGACTACAAGTGGGTGGCACTGAGAGCATATTGTGAATAGTTTTGCATTTAGTATCTCCAAGGATTGAGAGCAATTACAAAAAGTCCATGTTATCCTCCTTGACTTCTATTTGAAACTCAGAATTTTTAACATTAGCTTCTTTAAATCTAAACTTTTGTGTTTAAGAGTGATTTACTTATATTGAGTTTAGGTTAGACTTCTTCTTTTATGTAATGACCCTTATTGGATTTATATCTAAAATGATGAATGCTAATTTAGTTTTATTTGTAGTTATTTAATTTATAGTTTTTAGTGAAATTTGGTTTGGATTAGATTAGTATTTAGTTAAATTTTAATTAAAATTCTTATTTTCTTCATATATCTATTATATGTGCTTTTATTGGTTGTAAGGACATTTTTATAATTTTGGTAGGCTCAACAGTACATAATTCCTCCTACGACAACAAAGGCAATGCCACGACACTGTCTTTAGAGCATCATGGCACTATAGGATAACATCAAATTTTTAAGGCTTATTTCTACCCCTTTTTAAGCTATAGTTTTTGGGTAAAAAATGTCTATTATGCCCTAACTAAAAAAAGGTATAAATTGTAAAGATTTTATAGGTAGGAAATCATTCTCTCGACAACAACAATGATCGAAAACAAAGATTGAAAAGTGTAGATTGAGGATTGAAGATTGGGAGCGCTTGATAAACATGGGTATGGACACATAGTTTAGTCGGCCCGTAAAGAAAAGCACAATGATGAAAAATGACAGAGAAACCCAATTTGACAAGGAACCCGATTCAGATCCGTTTGTGAAGAACCCAAAGTCATGACCTGAACCCACCAGAAAAGACTAAGCCCAAACACATAACCCAGTGAACCAAGCCCGAGAAACTGGCCCAGATGGCCCAAAAGCCCATTTTCTTCTGAAAAGGCGTACACAATGAGGCGCACGCCACTTCAGAACAGAAGGCATGCGCCTCTGTAGAAGAAAGGTGCAGACCTTATTTCAACCATCGTCTGATAAACGCAACCACCATCAGATGCATTTGACAAATGCATTCGTAGAACATGGAGAGAGGGAATTAGTGATTGAAGGAGAGGGAGAAAGATAAAAAGGGGAGAAAGGCCTCTGGAGGGAGGGATTTTTGGGGGTAGGAAGAAAAAAAAAGAAAAAGAAAAAAATAAAATAGAGAAAAAATAAAAAACCAGAAGATGTAGCCTAGATTTGTGGATTCCTCAGGCAAGGAGGGTGTTTCAGAATCAATCTGAGGGCTAAAACATTTTTGAATCGAGTTTCACAGTATATTTATTAACCTTGTGCATGATCAAGGTAGAATTAACTCTTATTTTGACTTTAGCAATCAATTTTGTGCATCTAATGTGTTTGTTTAAGTGTGTATATTAGTTAGGTAATGCTCATATTCATGGACAATATGCAACAAGTATTCAAGCTAATGTGCCTCATGAACTCCAACTTTAAGGATAATGTTCATTGATGTTTGAAGCTTAAACAAGTCTTCTAAAACTTCATATGATTGATCTAAATTGAAACCTAATGCTTATAGATCAAAAATGGAAGTTTTTGGAGTGTCTTGGGTTCTCACGGTCGTGAGTGAACAGTGTCCAGACTATGAGCAACACCGGACATTTGTAGTGAGCAAGTAAAGTGGACAGACTGAGATTTCTGGTTTGCTCATGGTTGTATGCTCATAGTCACGAGCATGCAAGTCGCGACCATGATTGTGCGCTCAAGGTCACGACAGGGACCGTGAGCACGCACCTGCTCAGCTCAACGAGCAAATTTGACTCCAACGGCTAGTTTTTCGATAGTCACTGTCGTGAGCACTCAATCACGACCATGAGGACGCATCTGTCAGCCCAAAAAATCACATTTTGAAGCACTTTTTAAGGGATATGTTGGGCACAACTTTTAGAGTCTCTAACAGCTAGTTTTGGATTCCTATATATATATTGATGCCAAAAACTTATTAGAGGTTGATGGTTGATGCAATTAAACATTATTGAATATTTCTTTGTAATTTATTCTTAGTATTTTTATTACTCTTGAGAGAGTTGGGTTGTGTGATTAAAGATAGGGACTCCTTTCTTCTACTCATTCTTTGGGCATTAAAGAAGTGGGTGGTGAGGTGCTATCTCTTATTAGTTAAGTATTTAGCCATTGTAAAAATACTTTGATTATGAAGGTTTTAGAGTGAGCCTTAAAAACTCTTGAAGATTGGTTTGTGTTGAGCCAAGAAAAATATATTGTTATGTAAGGTTAGTGTTGAGCCTTAAAATACATTGTTGTATATAATCTTGGTAATAAGATTAGTGTGGGTGATTAAAAATTCTAACTTAGGGATAAGTTAGGTGGAGACGTAGGATTATTGAGAATCCGAACTCTTTAAATCACTGTGTTCTATGTGTGATTATTTTTGTTCTTGTTTAGTTTATAGCCTTCTCTTTTAATTCTAAAAAATCTACCATCAACCCTATTCACCCCCCTAGGGCTTTTCAATATTCTTGTTTGCATTTATTTAAACTTTTAATTTTATAAGTAATGCTCATATTTTATTTCTTTTAGTCATTGTTGTTGAGTTTTGAGATATAATTTGGTATTATCTAGCATTTCGTTCTACTGTCTATTGAAAATTCGGTGTGTGTGGTTTAAATTTCACAAAAAATAAGTTTATGCAGAAAAAACCAAATGCAGAGGCGCACGCCTCTGGGATAAAGTGGCGCATGCCTCTAGCTCAATAAGGCATACGCCTCTATAGGATTGAACACATTTTAAATTTCTAACAGTTATTTGGGAGGCACCGCCTCCCCTCCACGGAGGCGTGTGCCTCCGTGAAGTAAAGACGCACGCCTCTGTGTCCCAGTGGAGGCAATTTTTATTTTCTTCTATATATTGTTTACTAACTTTTTGATTTTTATAGGATTATCGAATATGTGACTATTTCCCTATGATGGCAGAATTAGTTCCATTATTTTGGAAATTATTATCATAATTTATTTATTTATTCTTTGTTTAATTTGCATGCAAATGCATTCACTACACTATTTTCACATACTATGTACACAGTCCTGAATAACCCGACAATAGTTGTTGCTTTACTGCCTGTGTTTCACTCAAACCTAGTAGTAGATTATATAGCTATTGTCACTCACAGTGCAGTACAATTGAGTACGTTGTTTGGACTCTTGAGTGGGGAAACAGAAAGAGAGTAATAAAATACTATGGGAGCCTTTAACTTTACCCGAGACTCAGCTCATGTAGTGCCCTAGCAACTACCCTTAAGTTTTTCTTCTAATGCATGTGTTTTGTTGCCATATAGTAGTCTTATTTATAAAGTCCAAGCCCAATAATGATGAACCATTTTAGATTGGGCTTTTGTCCTTCTGCCATGGCCCGTTATGTTGGACTTTGGTTTTATAGAATATATATGCTACTTGATTGTTCCATCTCGAGAGCTTATGCATGTATATCGGTTTTATTATTCCCTATTAATAATTAAAATTCGGACTAAAAATTCTAGGACAAGTGACTTACCTGGAATACGTGTGTGGGAGGAATAAGGTTGGAAGGCTATTTATTTAAGACCTTATGTGTGATTGTTTATTTATTCGTCTGTTAACTTTGTTGAACCCCTGCATATCATGCATACACATCATGTATATTTCTAATCCATTATTTTGCAAAAATATATCCTCTATCCTCTGTTTGGACACACACTCGTGAAGGTTGGCTAATCAAAGCTACACCAGTTAGAGCTACTTCACAGACCGAAACTGCAACAATGGCTGATAACCTTGATTTGGAAGAGTGGAAGAGACATTTGAAAAAAGAAATTGCTACTGACACTAGAAACATTACCCGATAAGAGATGGGAGAAATGTTTCAAATAGCTAGGGGTAAGTAGCCAATTGACCTAGACGAGGGCGAAGCTACTAATGGAAAATCCAAGGATAAGGATGATGACCTTGAGACTGTAATTGTGGATCTTCCTAAGCAAGGGTTGTAATCTACTGCAAACTCTAAACAACTAGAAAGGGCTAAGGAAATAGCGAAGATGAAATCTCAAATGCAACTCCTAATAAAAGAAAAGGGATTGGATGCTTCAATGGACTATAGTGACTTGGATTTTGACAATGAGGATCCGCTGCCAAAGAAATTCAAGTTCCCTGACATGAAAAAGTATTCGGGTACCGAGGATCCCAATTTACATCTGAGACAGTATATCATTTACATATGAGACAGTATATCAGGCACATAAAATTAACTGGGCTAACTAGAGGTGTTCATCGGTCGGTTCGGTTGGTTTTTAGGTAGTTTGCTAACCGAACCAAATTAACCGAATTTCAAGAGTATAGAACCGAACCGACTGAATTGCAATGAAGAATCAAACCTATTTCGAACTGAATTTTTTGGTTCAGTTTCCAGTCGGTTCAGTTTTGTGAGCTTTAAATTGAGCCCATGGACTTTCACTATTCAAATTTCTAAATTCAGCTTACGTCACATTTTTTCAACCTGTTTCATATTTTTTTATAGAACAAACATTAAACATAAATACATATTACACTATATAATAGCATATATTGTAACTACTAACTAATGAAAATATTGTAACTAATTACTAACATATATTGTAAATACTAAACAATTACTAACATATATTTTTCTACCAAATTAACTTCACAATACATATATTGAAAGTAATGAAAATTTTGATTAAAAAAAAATAACACCAATCCAAAGCTCATTTCTTCAGCTCCCAAGCTCAGTTCTTCAGCTCCCAAGCTCAGTTCTTCAGCTTCCAAGTTTTAGATTCAGCTTCCAAGATCTAAGAAGACACAGAAGCAATGCATAGACACACCAATAATTTTTATGATTATCACAAAAATAAATAAAGCCTAGAATTCCATTAAAGCAAAAGAATAAAGAAATATGCTAAAAAAAAGAATAAAGAAAGAACAAAAAAAAAACAAAAATCAATTTCCTCTTCTTAGCTGACCAGACCTGGCCTAACTCTATTAATTAAATAAAACAAAAAATAAAAAACAAATAGAAACAAGGAGAAAGAAATACTTACTGAAAGCTTTGGATGATTAATACAAAGTTAAGAAGCAGCAAAAGGGTTATTGCTTATTGGGCTTTACTTCAAAAGCCTCAAGAGAATTCGACAAATTATTGGGGGTGAGCTGAAACAGAGCAGAGCAAGTGAAGAAGAAACATAAAAGGAAAGAAAAGATAGTAAAGAGTAGTTGTAAATTAAAATACGCTTTATAAAAGACACGGGAAAGGAACAGATAAAGAGGACACCACAAAGAAAAATAATTTGAACAGAAAAAAAAAAGAAATTAAAATTAGAATATTTCCAAGTTACAGAGAGTAAGTGAGAGAGATACAAATTCAAATAAAAATAACTCAAAAACCCATAAAGGAAAACAGTCAATAGAGTAATAAAGTTTAGAATTTTCAATTTAGGGTTCAAAAAAATCAATTAAGTTATACCTCAGCTCTTGCTTCCCTATTTAATAAAACACGGGACTGCAGTAAATGAGTGTTGTCTAGTGAATGATGAAGGAGGAGCGACGATGCTATCGAGATCTTTAGGTTAGAGGAAGGAAACTGTCGAGATCTTTAGGTTAGAGACTTAGAGGAAAGTAGCAAAGAAGAATAATAGACGAAGGAGGAGCGACGATGCTGGTGTGGACATGTGGTAACTGGTGAATAATGAAATTATCGAGAAGAGAAAAGCAATGAAGTCACAGAATGGGAGATGAATGAGGAGCAGCGCTGGTGTTGTGAAATGAAGGGAATTAGGTTTAGGTCTTTTAGGTTAAAGTATATAATATATATATATACACATACAAAACGACGTAGTATTAAAATCAGTTATTTCGGATGGTTCAGTAAAACTAGCATTAAAACCAAATCGAACTGATTTAAATTTTGGTTCAGTTCAGTTCAAACTAATCGAAAATTTTAAATATAGCTACCGAACTGAACCAAATTGGGTCGGTTTGGTTTTGGTTCGGCCATTTCGGAGGGCTTGAACACCTCTAAGGCTAACCACATCCCAAATTATGAAGCAGGTCTCGATGTCTCTCGAGGCAGTGCCAATCCGTTGGTACTACTCTTTAGATCCTCATGTACAAGCTGACTGGAAAGAGTTGTGTGCAGCATTTGTAAAACATTATGGGTTGAACTCTCAGTTGGAGGTATCATTGAGAGATCTGCAAAACACCAAGCAGAAATTCAATGAATCTTTTTTTGATTATTTGACTGGGTAGAGGGGTAAGATAGCACAGATGAGACATCGACCAGCCGAAATAGATCAATTAATGATTGCTATTGAGGGATCAGCTTCGCCATTAGTTAGGAAGTTGAAAGATTTGGGGGTCAAAAATTTTGAAGAACTCTACAGGTTTGGGGTTCAGAAGGAAGCAGATGTAGCCCAATAAAAGAAGTTTTTCAGAGGGAGAACTAGGGGCAAAGAGGGACCGAGCAGTAGTGTCTATATCAATGCTATTGGGCAGCCCCGAAGGTTTTCTAACCTTGGAAGACCCCTCTCAAGAGTTCTCTAGAAGCTCGTTGAGGATAAACTTTTTCAACCTTTACTACTAAAGACCTCACTTCCCAATGCTAACCCGAAGCTCTACTGCAAATACTACTAAGTCATCGGTCACAATACTGACCAATGCACCCACCTTAAATACGAAATTCAAGACCTCATTGACTCTGAAAAGCTAATTGACCTAACAACTAAAAATCCAAACACCAAAATAAACCCTCTATTAAATTACTAAAACACCCAACCTCCAAATCAATGAGTTATAATGATTGGCACTGGTTTGACTGAAGAACAAGTGCTAAACTCCTTCATCGACCTTGAACTTACCTAACTTGAAACCACCCATGAGAGGGGTCTATTTGTAAACATGATAGATATATGGTCTTCTGATGAGGAAGAAACTAATGAAGGAGTTAATGTGTAGGAAGGTGAAAGCCAATGGGATGTTGAACATGTAGTGTCAACCAAGCAAAAGAATTAGAAGAAAAAGGAAGAACCAGTTGAGAAAAATGAACCCAAGGCTGAGCCTGAAAGTGAAAAAAAAAGAACTAAAGAAAGAACTACCTAAGAAGATAGTATCTAGCATCTGGGAGCTTTTGATGCAATCTAAGATTCATCGGGATGCCATGGTCCAAGTTCTGCATGAGAGGAAAGTTCCTACCAACACAACCCCTGAGCAGTTGGTAAGTTCCTTAATGTAAAAGCATGAGAGAGCAATTATTTTCACTAATGAAGATCTACCATTGGAAGGAAGAGATCATTACTAAGCATTATTCATCAAGGTCGAGATAAGAGGGGAGATGATATGTTGCATGATGCTTGATAATGGGTTAGCTATACATTTATGGCCCTTAAAGATACTTCCAAGGCTTGGTTTGACTGCTGCTGACCTACAACCTACTGATATAATAATCAAGGCCTATGATGACAGTAAAAGATCAGTAGAAGGCACATTCAGAGATTTAGTCAAAACTAAGCCCATCGAAGCCTGGGTCATTCTCCAAGTGATCAATATCCCGGTCATTTTTACTGTACTATTGGGAAAACCTTGGTTCTACCCCTTGGGAGGAGTTCCTTCCACTCTCCACCAGAAGATCAAATTTCTATGTGAGGGGAAGATAGTCACTATCGCAACTGAAACTGAGGCAGCCATCGTAACTTTAAAACTGGCTCCTAAGGAGATCTCTCTAAATCTGGGGTTTGAAGTTTTCATGATTTATGAAGACTCTATGGAAGAGAAGGTACTGAACATGATGAAAGGAATGAATTTTCTGCCTAGATTGGGACTGGGGATGAATCAGACTGGACCATCGGAGTTTATGGAAGAGAGAAAGATGGGCCCCGACAATGAAGAAAAATGGACTTTTGGGGAAAGATTTGTGCAGGATGGGAATTACAACCCCTATAAGGGTAAGCCGGAACCTCTATCTCTTGAAGGAAAAGAGATCCCTAAATTTGAAATTTTTGTGGACTATCTGAGTAAGGAGAGCATGGATAAGCTAGCACTGGAAGAACTGATAGTAGATGAGGAAGTTGTTGTTGTTGCCACGGAACTCGCCAGGGGCAATAAGGATATTGAGGGAAAAGCTAAGGATACTATTGCTGAGAAAGACTCTAAAGGAAAAAGGAAAGACTCTAAAGGAAAAGGGATTACTACAGAGGGTGTGGAGGCTACTGCATGAGATGCTGGATAGAGTGAGGATGCTGCTGTAGACTTGGAGACCTTCATCTATAACTCTTTTATTGATAACTTTTATGATGATTTTGATGTTTCCCTTGCTGAACTTTTTGAAGCTGATGATTTATTCTTTTCTAATGTTAATACAATGAAATCTGACTTTGCTTACTTGTGTGATGTCTCACTTAGTGGTTACTCTTATTATGATGATCATTTCATATATATATTTGACATTAATTATGTACAAACCGAGACATTTAATTTAGGCACAATTAAAAATCCTAAAAACATATTAATTGATTTTGATATTACTCCTGATTAATGTGAAAAAATGAAAGAAATTTTAATAAAAAGACAGAAAGTATTCGCTTGGAGCTATGAGGACATGCAGGGATAGATCATGAGATTATAGAGTATAGAATCCCTACATACCCTCATGTCGTGCCAGTCAAATAAAAAAAAGAAGGTTAAGACCAGAATGGGCATTCCTGATTAAAGAAGAATTTGAAAAGCAGTATAAGGTAGGATTCCTTGAAGTGGTCGACGACATGAAGTGGCTTGCTAACATAGTACCGGCACCGAAAAAAGATAGAAGAGTAAGAATGTGTGTTGATTACCGGGACTTGAATAAGGCATGTCCAAAATATGATTTTCCTTTGCCTCATATTGACACACTGATAGATAGTGCAGCTTCGAGTGTAATGTATTCCTTCATGAATGGATTCTCCAGGTACAATTAGATCAAAATGGCTAAGGCAGATAAATTAAAAACCTCATTCATCACCGAATGGGGAATTTACTGCTACCTCATTATGCCGTTTGGACTAAAAAATGTCAGGGCAATATATCAATGAATGGCCACGATACTGCTGCATGACATGATCCATAAGGAGATTGAAGTATATGTGGATGATATGATGGTGAAATCTCTAACTAGCGAATGGCACTTTAAAGCTCTAGACAAGTTCCTGAACAGAGCCAAAAAGTATAATCTAAGATTAAATCTAAAAAAGTGTGTGTTTGGAGTTACTTCAAGGAAACTGTTGGGTCATATATTTAGTAGAAAAGGATATAAGTCGATCCAGATAAAATAAAAGCCATCAGTGAGATGCTAGCTCCACAAACTAGAAAAGGATGTAAGAGAGTTCATAGGGCATCTGCAGTACATCATCCAGTTCATAGCTAGGTTGACAACCATATGTAACCCGATATTCAAGTTGCTAAGAAAGAATTAGCCAGTGGTTTGGGATGATAGATGCCAGCAGGCCTTTGAAACTATCAAGAGATATTTAATGAAGCCATCTGTATTACAACCACTAAGGCCTACCTAGCCATAGAAAAGGAAGCCGTGGGGGCAATGCTGGCATAAGAGGATGAGAACGGAGTGGAATATGCTGCATACTATTTAGGTAAGAAGTTTTTATCTTATAAAGTTAATTACAATCTGATAGAAAAGACATGTATGTCAGTTATATGGGCGACTAAGAAACTTTGACATTATTTCCAATCCTATAAGATTCAAGCTGTATCAAGACATGATCCTCTAAAGTACCTCCAGTAAACTCTTTCTCTCACGGAAAAGTTAGCTCGATGGTTGGTGCTACTTACAGAATTCAATATTAAAAAACCTATCCAGAAAGGTGATTAAGGGAAGATCTGTTGCAGACTTTTTGACATAGAATCCTATGGTTGACAATAAAAAATGGAGACTAGAGTTTCTCGACGAGCACCTAGGAGCTATTGAAGTGCAAGGATGGCGTATATACTTCGACGGAGCAGTTAATAACAAAAAGGCAGGTGTCAGGGTAATCTTAATCACTCCTGAGGGTGAAATGATTCCCATGGCAAAAAGGCTAGAGTTAGAAGTAACCAATAATCAGGTAGAATATGAGGCATGCATATTCAGACTGAAAGATTTATGAAGTGTAGGGGCAGAAGAGATAACAGATTTATGGGGACTCAATATTAGTGGTGAAACAGGTCTCCAAAGAGTGGGAAGTCAAAGAAGATAAACTGAGACTTTATGTGAATTATTTAGCTACTGTTACTCTTTTATTTAGCCGATGCAGATTCACGCACTTGCCTCAAGATGAAAATCAAGTTGCAGATGCTCTGGCTACATTAGCCTCGATGTAGGAAAGTGGTACACTGACCCTAATTAAGCCCTTAATTTTAGCAAAGTCTAGGGCTTTGTGCTATGAGGAGGTGAGGGTAATATCGATGGGTCCATAGGAAAAGCTATAGTTTTATGACTTGCAGAGGTATCTCGAGACTGGTCAATTTGTTGAGGATGCAGATAAGAAGGAGAAGGTGTCCTTGAAAATATTATCTAAATAGTTTATCAGTCACAATGGTATTTTGTATAAAAGAATGCCTACTAGGATGTACTTATGATGTGTGGATAAGGAAGAAGCTCAGAGAATTATAAAAACTGTGCATGTAGGCCCTAAATGAACAGAACAATTTTGGCTAAGAAGATAACTCGACAGGGATACTTTTGGTCGACCATAGAATCAGATTGTGTCAAATTCATGAAGAAGTGCTATGATTGTCAAGCTTATGGGGATGTTAGTCATCTGCCCTCAATGGAACTTTAAGGGTTGACGTCTCCGTGGCCTTTTGCAGTATAGGAAATTGACATAATCGGGGAAATAAAGCCAACTACATCAAATAAGCATCGGTATATTATAGTGGCAGTGGATTACTTCTCCAAATGGGTTGAAGCTGAGTCGTACACCTCAGTTAGGTCAAAGCAGATAATGAGATTTATAGAAAGAAATATAATCTACAGATATGGATTACCACACCATATTATAACTGATAATAGGGTTCAGTTCCAATCGGAAATCGTTGCATTACTCCAACACTATAAGATAGAGCACCACCGGTCGTCGCCCTATCGTCCTCAGGCTAATGGTGCAGTTGAGGCTGCAAATAAAAACATCAAAAAGATCTTGGCTAAAATGATAGAGAGTTACAGGGATTGGTCTGGATATTTACAATTTATATTATAGGGATATCGGACAACTGCAAGAACATCTATTAGGGATACACCTTATTCACTGGTATATGGATGTGAGGTGGTACTGCCTGTAGCACCCTCCAGGTACTACATACAAATGTTCCAATAATATAAATACACATGGCACAAATGTTTTTTTTTATATATATAATAAGAGAATATACATTTATACCAAAACGCTTGTTTATACATATTGTACTTTAGTATACATATATAACTTGTTATCAAAATAAATACATTACTTAAAAACAAAATGCTTGAATGTGATGATAATGATGACCAT
>CATIWO010567221.1:0-21417 GCA_949673435.1 Macaranga tanarius | reverse complement strand
TGTAGATCCACAAGAACTATAGAACATAATTACTGTGCACTAAATATCCCTTCATTACAAGATCCTGATATCGGCTAGAGTCACAGTTTAGTCAAACTCTAATTGCCTCAATCATATGACCTCATCTTAAGTTCAATTCTCGATAAAACATGACTACTAATAGAAACTCTTTCTAGCACCGAAACACTTTTTGGGCAAGTCAAGTTTGACTTGGCCAAGTACTTATTCATCAAGAATAACTTAGATAGCATAGGATCTTATCCCGGTTCACTCCAGGTAATGAATTTTATCTTGGCCGATCACTCATTCCTACATATAACCAACTAGAGCTACCATATGCCATATACCTATACATGGCTAGCACAAGTATGTAAGCGGTAATAAGCTCTAACCAACCATATGTGGATGACTGTGTTGCTTCAGGTGAAAGAACCATATGTACCATTATATTCAAGATTGTAATTGTTGACCAGAGTGAATATCCATGCAATCATAAATCTTACGTCACATGTTCGATCCACCCATCACTTGAGTATCCACGTGTCTATTTTGATATCTCACAATCAAGTAGCATGAGGCTCACTACCTCCCACTATCGATATCACATACCGATCAAGGAAAATAGACAGAGGCGATAGTCTAGAGATTAATACTGCCCATATATTAATCCAATGACTATGAACATTTATAGCATATGTACCAAATGAGTTTATCACTTATATTATCAACATTTGATAATAAACTCATTCAACATAATACTAAGGGTAAATATTCAAATAAACTTTACACTTTATATAAATAAATATTTTGTTGTCATAGGGATAAATATACAACGTCTACATACAATAATGGCCCTAGGGCACATCTATACTAATACAAAGATATTCTTATATGTGAGATTTTTACTAAAATGCACAAGTACTTTTTCATGTATGCAATGTATTGATCTTGTAAAGATAAATATCATGTGGACTTAATGTTTAGTGTAATTGTGTCTAAAAGGTTTTTGGGCATATATTATAAGAGATAGTGCAATATCTTTAGGATTATACTAGAGTTCAGGCTTAAGTATAGTTGGACATAAGGTGTGAAAAATGAGTATCTCCAATTGTGCAAACGTCATAAGACAATGCTTCACTTTTCTTTTATTAGATTGTGGATATATAATAACACCAATAGGACCATGACGTTTTTATTTTACCAATTTAGCACTAAAAGAAAATTTATTGACAAATAAGTACAAGTTTTTAAAAACTATTAGGCAAACTAATTTCTTATTATTTAACTCATTAAATGTTATATTTTAGTCCTCAAACTTAAAACATATATCATTTTAAAATTTTAGAATATAATTTTTATTGATATTTTAAAAAGTTAATAATTTTTGAAATTATATAAAATTTAAAAATTTAAATAAAAATTATAATTAAATTAAAATTTAGTATAAATTTTGAAAATTTAATTTTTATTTATAATATGTTAAAAGAATCATATAATTTTTTTGTTACCTTAAGTTAAATTTAATATTTAAAAATTATTTAAATTAATTAATTTTAGTTTTGATTTGTAATTAAGAGAATAATTGAAGTTAAATAGTTTTAATTTAAAATTTTATCTAATAATATAACAATTAAATAAGAATTTTAATATACTTTAATACTTTAAACTTTTCATAATATTACATTTTTGAAATATTAATAAAAATTAATTAAGCTTAAAATGTCAAATTAAAATTATATATATTTTTAAAAAAATTAAGTACTAAAATATAAAAATTTAAAAGTTCACGGAAAATTTTTTTGGTCAACCAATAGGACTAATGAAAATAATTTTTTTTTAAATTATAGTACTTAGCTGTTGTTAAGGAAATTTTTTAGGACTTAATTAATAAAATTTAAAAATATAGAACTCTTGATATTATTATCCCTTAATTATAATATCTTTTTAATTATTAATTTTTTAAGGATTATAAAAGTTTGGTAAAAATATTTTATTAGATTTTATTTAAAATAAACCCCCTATTAAGATCAACTTTTAACAGGTGTTAGTGTTAGGGGCATATTTGTTATAATTTTAAAACAAAAAAATTGAACATAATTGCACCAAAATGAATCTTAGATAAATAATTGAATCTTTTAAAAAGTAATTTAAATATATATTTTTTAACCTTTTACCTTAGGCTATCTCTAATCACAAACACCAAAATATATTTTTTATAATAATTTTTCTTCAATCCATTACACTAATTTTTACACAAAAAAAAAAAAAAAAATCTCTGCATATTCTTTTGTATATCTCATTTTATAATATTTATACATTTATCACATTACACCCATATTTATATTTTTTTAACAAATTCATCTAACTTACACCCATAATTTTATCAATTATCAATTATATTAAAAATTTAAAAATTAATCAATTTTTAATCATACATCATATTTAATACTTATATATTAATAAAAAATAAACTTACATATAAAAAAATATATCAAAAAAATATTACATTTTAAAAATTAATGCATATAACTTTATTAGATTTTATTGAAAAGTGTATAAAGATGATAAGATTCTAGTATGATTCAATCTAATGGTTGTGATTATGATGAAATCCATCCAACAGTTTAAATGCATTATATAGATAACTTTATTAGATTTTTATTGAAAATTGTGTGAAGATGATAAGATTCTAGTACACTTCAATATAACAGTTGAGATTATTATGAAATCCATCCAAAAGTTTCGATGTGTTTATACCTAAATATAAATTTTTGGCCCATTGTTAAAATTAAGGTCCAATGTGAGCCCAATATTAAAATTCAGCGCATTTGGTGTTGCTTGGAGAGGAAAATTATTGAGCTAGAGGAAAAGATTCTAGAGGTAACCAGTTGGATTGAAGAGCTGGTGGAGGAAATTCAAGGAGCAAGCTTGGAAGAATTAAAGCAAAAGAGCACGTGAATCTTTTAGAAGATGCTGAAAAAATCAAGAATTGTACTAATTGAAGGCTTGGTGAAGAATTCACTTGTTGGCGTAGGGGAAAAGAAAAGAAAGTTCTAGAAGGAACTAGAGGTAACTGTAAGCAGGGGCTGTAGAGTTGCTGGAGGTAATCCAAGAGATGCAAATTAAATTTATTCAAGAAAATTATGGCTATATTCAAGAGGAAATTTACTTTTGCACCAAGTACTTGGGCTATAAAAGGAAGCAGCAATATGGAGGACAATATCGCTACATTCAAGAGAAAATTTGCTTCTGCACCAAGTACCTGGGCTATAAAAGGAAGCAGCAGCATGGAGGACAATCAACACAACGAATCCAATCAACAAATCAAGAATCAATACAGCCAAATCAATAATTAATTATCAATTTTTAGTTATTTCTATAGCTTTTAGTAATTTTTATACTCATTATCGTTCAATACAATTTCAATTTCCTCAAGCTTATTCTTATTACCTCCAGCGTATTTTCATTACCTTCAACGTATTTTCATTACCCCCAGTATATTTTCATTACCTTTAGCAAATTTATCATTACCTTCAGTAATACAATTTACTATTTACAGTCAATTACAAATTTTAAATCCCTAGGAACTCAAACAAATTGTGGTAAAGGCGTTTGGGAATCCATAATTATCTGAAAGTAGTCAGTATTCATCAAATTAGGAAATTAATATTCCCTGGCACGCTCGCAAAACTTGAATTAGCTAAAAATTACACCAATAATCTTTTGGTACGCCTGGTGGACCATTCCAATGGAATGTTCAACTTCGAAAATGGAGAAAATTTTTAGGTTGGTAATCCAACTAATACGCCTATAAAAATAGGTGCTCAAATGCAACAAGCTTATGGAGGTTGGATGCCTCAGGATCAAATTTGGACCGAGGCACTAGTTTTTGGCTATTCAAGCCAAAATTCTAATACTACTGTAACTATTATTGAGGGCACTGATGCCCAAACTATCTTATCAAAAGAAATGAAGCAGGTCTGATATTTGATAGCACAAATGAACAGTGCTATTCAGAATTTTTTTATGTTGTTATCCAAAGTTTGTAGGAGATAATAACTTTATTTACCAAGATGAATGAAGCCTATAAAGTGTCTCCAAAGGTGATGGTTTAACCTTATAAAGAATCCATATATTTATCCCCTGTTAAGCTTAATGATGAAGATCTGGTTCCTGGTGGTAACAAGGAAAATCTAAGTCCTCAGCTTAGAATTCATAACCATGCGGTTGTTCAGCAAGAAAAAGGCCCAGGGGGCAATATTCATCAAGAGCAGGTACCATTACCCCAAGGTCAGACAGTATTTCCCCAAGACAATTTACATGTTCCTCAAGGTCAACCACCGAATCCTCAAAATCAGATGCAAGGCTTGGGGGACAACGTCTTACCTAATGAAATAGCAATTTCTGATGGCCAAATGCAGAATCTTAAAGGCTAAATGTCATTTCATCAGGGTCCTATACAAATTCCCTAAGGGAAGGATAATTGTGTACATTCTCCTCAACCCCCAAAGGTGGAAGCAAACATAAAAGTAGAAAATAAGGCTCCAGAGGTATTAATCAATCCTATCAATATGGATTTGAATAACAAGATCAGAGAAAAAGAGAAGGTAGTTCAACCTTCCAATATAAATTCTAATAGGGTCATAAGCTACTGGAGACCAGTCCTTTATAGGAGGTTCTCAACACAAGAGAAAAAGACTCCTACACCTGCTGTATTGAGAAATAACTATAAATCCGAGCCTAGGAGGGATGGCAAGAGGCTACTACCAAAATTCAGTAAGAAGTAACCAAAATTTATAGTGTCATCATTTGTTCCACTAAACAAACAATGGCGTAGGGTAGAGCATCAAAAATTTCTTCAAAGGAGACAAAATGAGCAGGAGGTTCAACTTGAGGCTGAAACCATGCCAAAGAAAGAGGACTTTATGATGCAAGAGACTGAGAAATATACTACTGAAATTTTGAATACTCGGGTGGCAGAAGGCATAACAGGAGGTTCAGAGAATTATTGTGTTGGAGGGGACTGTGGTGCTAAAATATTTCCCACTGTATGGGAAATGAAAGGAAAAAAAAGAATAATTGGCCACAGGCCAAAAAGTTGTCACTTAGTGCATGAAGTGGCAAAATTTTACTTTTTGGGTATGAAAGTTGGCTTGATAGCCACTGTAAATAAATAAGATTTGGTCTTACTAAATTTTTGTATTTTTGTTTATTTGTTTTTATGTGAAATTTGTTAGTTTACAGGTTAAGAATGTTGTGAGCAGTAATTTTACAAAATTTCAGCAGCATTTTTATTGAAAATTGGTTATTTTGATGAGGAAAATGAATGGCCGTGGTGCAAAGTGTGATGTGTGCAGTGATACAGATAAAAATATGCTCAATAGAGCTAAATTGAAGAAGAAAAAGCCCAGTGATACCTACAATATCAAGTCATCCATGAAAGAATGTACATTACAATATCTATATTCTGAAATGATCAATATCAAAGGTACAAAGTGATAAATAATATCACAGGCATTATAACAGTATAAAAGTCTGTAATCAGGTCATAAAGAGTTAAATTCAAAACCCCTGAGGTTCTCTCAAACATCTAGGTATTTCTACCTAGTAATCATATAGTCTCTTCTAATTCAGCCATTGACTACATCCTTTTTTGCTTTCTAGATCTCTTGATAAATTGAGCTTGCTTGGCTGCATCCTGGTACCTGGAAGTTAATTTTTTATTCTTGTAGAGAAATCTTTTTGGACTTTCAAAGTTGCTAATTTGGCCTCCTGTTCTTCAATGTCCTTGGTTACTTGAAGGGAGGCAGTTACTCCAATGGTTTAGATGTATTCTGTAGATAACCTTATTTCAATTTATTAAAAAATATATAAAGATGATAAGATTATAATATGATTCAATCCAACTGTTGAGATTATGATAAAATCCATTTAATGGTGCAAATGAATTCTACAAATAACATTATTTGAATTTATTGAAAATAAATTCATATCTTTCATTGTTATAAATAGGAGCTATATATAACTATAGAAAACACATCCTCTCATTACAAATTACTTTATTTGCCAACCATTAATAGATTGAAAAAAAATATATTCGATCATCTGGTTATAGTATTCCTGAAGATGTGCTTTTGTGCTAAGTGTATATGGAAATTTCTCAAGATTCAATTATGGGTGTTTACTAATTTTCATATCACTTTGGTTTCAAGTGGAAGACAAGTATAATAAAGAAAGAAGTGAGGGTTGGAAGGAGCGTAGCAAATGCTCTTTGTAAGCTCAATTTCAAACTATTGAAAACGCAGTGAGAAAAATGAATGGGTGCATCATACAAGTTGAGAATATGTAAGTGGTGCTTCAAATGAAGATTTTGTAAGTATTTATGTTTAACTTACTTTTAATTTATTTTTCTCTACCTTTGAAAATTTTACATTACATTTATAATAATTTGCAGTTACATCGAACAAAAAAAATTACTAATGCAAGATGTCCATTACAAAACGGGTTTCAAATTTGATCATGTTTGTCACATAGTTAAAGATTTTGAAAAGTTTAAAGATAATAATAAGAGTCCAAGGCAAGCTTTTCAGTCAAAAAATAACAATATTTCATCAGAATCAGAGTATTTCCCTTCCGATGATCCAATATTGGGATCTCTTGGACAATCGCTACTTTTTATTAATTTAGAAGATTCTAATGTTGGTGGTTCTTCACGACCAATTAGACTAAAAAAAAAAAAGGCCCAAATTGAAGAAAAAAATTGATGAACAACTTTCAAGTACTATTACTAGCATCAAAGAACAAAATAACTAGTTTCTAGAGATGTTGAGAAAGGCATGTTTGGAGAGGCAGTTACAATTGGACATTTGTCCCTCAATGAATTGAAAGAATAAAATAAAATTTTGTACCGAGATTTAAATTCTATATGTGATTCAAGAATTCATGCCATTGCTCAAGCTGAACAAGAAAGAATTATACAAAAAAGAGCTCAACAACAACAAGCACCACCACCTCCTTATACTACTAATACTTTTGGTGAATATTTTGATGCTACTGGTGGATCCGTAATTGGTTTACCAGAATATTCAATTATTATAAGCTATAAATATTCTATTTAATGTTTAATTTTAGGGTTGTAATCATAATCTGTTTGTTTTTAATAAATGTTGTTTTTAATGTTAAATTTTTAAGTTTATTAAAATAATTTTTAATTATATTTATTTAGTTGTTTTATAAATATATATTTTTATTTAGATATATTTTAAAATCATTCAAGAAAAATATTGTAAATAAAATAAAATTTTGGACTAAATTATTTAAAAAATAATGTATATACAATTACATTTTTGGACTAAATTGAACATTTTAAAATATTATGGATTTATTGAAAATAGAAAATAAGAAAATAAATGCGTTGGTGAATATATGGGTTGCCATTGTTCAAAATACCAAAAATGATGCGCAATATACTTTAGGCTTGAAACTTAAAAACGCAATTTTATGCCCAAAATGAGTACCGGTTGGAGATGGCCTCACATACATATAAGTTTTCAACAACGATGAAAATAGTAGGTTATAAAAAAAAAATACTATATTCTAATTGATTTAGGTCTACAAAATTTAATAGCCGGCTAAGGAAATCAATTTCCACTTGCATAAGGATTTGCTCAAAGAATGAATGGGACCCCAAACAAACCTCTCCTTGACTGCAATCAACCGCAAAGCCCGGGGGTTGGATCATCACATCATCCCACAATCAAAGCCGCTACGCGGTTTCTTCTAAGTGCTAACTCCTCAATGCACATACAAAATCCTGTCTGAACCATTTTTAATTAATTATTACTATTTAGATATACATTAAGCTAAAGACTTTTGCACGTACTCGCACGAAGAGAGGGACGCACACTACCCACCAAAAAAAGTCATAATCTCAATCCATCATCACTTCCCTTCTTCCCCATTTTTCAATTCAGCCGAATGACCTGCCTTTGCAAAGTTCACCTCATTTTCTTTTGAAGGTCACCTTTTTACCTTCATTTTCTCACTTGGGTAGGATTAGTTTTATTAGTTTCTTCACTTTCTAGTTTGGTTGCTACTGTTGTTCTATCTTTTATTTTACAAGCTTCTTTATCTTATTTTATTCTGTTTTTTTTTCTTCCAATTTTGTAGACTTTTTCTTTGGTGCTTGTAGTGATTTTATTTCTTACTGACTTTGTCTTGGATCCAATCATTAAAGGGTCATCGTTTTGTGTATTTGTCTCTGAATTAATTATATAATTGATCAAATCAGAAAGTTGATTTCTTTATTGATTGAGAATTTTGTTGACCTTGTGTTTTTTCATCTGTTTATTTTTTGCTGAATATTTCATGTTTTTATTTGTTCATTTAAGTTTATCTGTGGTGTTATCTAAACCAATAATTTCAAGAATTTAGTAATTGTTACTTCTATTTGTTGGCCTTTATTGTTTTCTTACAATCACTTGCCGTCCATTTTATAAGCCAAGTAAGCTTTCATTTTGATTTTCATTTATAAGTTAATAAATTGAACATACTTTGGTTTTTTTTTCAAACTTAAGATGAATCATATATTGTCTTAGTATAGTCAATGAGATAGGATCTTGATATTGGAGTTGGAGGAAGTACTTGGAAGTGAGTGTGGAAGAGATAAATGGGCAACACTTGTGTAGGACCTAGCATTTCAAAGAATGGATTTTTTCAATCGGTATCGGCTGCAATGTGGCGGTCCCGATCACCAGACGACTCTGTTTCTCAGGCCAACAGTGAATCTGTCTATGAGACAGCATCTAAAGAACCTGAATCTTCCTTGCCTGTTCAAAGTAATCCTCCAGAACAAATAGTGATGCCAAAACCAGAAAAACCAGAAAAGCCAGAGAAACCAGGAAAAGCGGAACAACCCTCAAAACCTAAAAAAGTCCCTCAAATGAAGAGAATACCTAGTGCAGGGCTCAAGGTTGATTCTGTATTACAAACTAAAACTGGTAATTTTAAGGAGTTCTATAGTTTGGGCAAGAAACTAGGACAAGGACAATTTGGTACAACATTTCTTTGTGTGGAGAAAGTGACAGGAAAAGAGTATGCATGCAAATCAATTGCAAAGAGAAAATTGCTAACTGATGAGGATGTGGAGGATGTTAGAAGGGAAATTCAGATAATGCACCATTTGGCTGGTCATCCACATGTCATATCTATTAAAGGGGCATATGAGGATGCAGTGGCAGTCCACGTTGTTATGGAGCTTTGCGCAGGTGGAGAGCTCTTTGATAGGATTATTCAGCGGGGGCACTATTCAGAGAGGCAAGCAGCTGACCTTACCAGGACAATCGTTGGAGTTGTTGAGGCTTGCCATTCAATGGGTGTTATGCATCGCGACCTTAAGCCAGAGAATTTCCTTTTTGTCGATCAACAAGAGGACTCACTTCTTAAAACAATTGACTTTGGGCTATCAATATTCTTCAAGCCAGGTAATTCACACATTTGTACTTCTGGTAGTTATTAAAATATCCACATTTCTCTCAGGTTCTAAATTCTATTAGTAACTTGCTGACTGCATATTTCATTGTAAAATACATGTGTTATATGCTCTTTCAGTAAACACACAACACAAAATGCTCTTGAATACGAGCTACAAACTTCATATTTTATATAATCTCAAAATGCTGGTTTAGTAGATACAAGCGGCTAGTTATCTGTCCATCTAATATCATGGCTTTTTTTCCATAATTGAAAGTTGCTATTGAAATTTTGCAGAAACTTGTAAACATTTAAACTGCAAGAAGAATGAGGTCCCAGAAAAATTTCCTAATCTGTGAAACATGCAAGCAGCTGCAGTGCACATTATATTCAGTGTGATCATAGTGTCCTGTAGGAAAGCATATGTGATATTATATCCAGTAACATATGAACCAAATATTCATAGTTGACTATTTTTTTTAATGATAAGCCACATCAGGATTGAGGCACATCCTTGATTTGTGCAGAGGGCTATCTCTTTCTTTGATTGGACATCAAGTACATGTATTTCACTAATTAGTCAATTTGTTATTCTGGTTGCCCAAGTTGATGAACTTGAGCTAATAGATCTATTACAGCCAACTATAACTTACCAACTTACCATTATATTGTTTAGCTACAGTAATGATTATGCAGCCAGACAATATACTACCACCTTCTTGCTACCCCCTCAAATTTCAGCATTTGCTTTCTGAGAAGTGGTGTTCTATGTAATAGGCTATAGCATTTCAAATTCTTCTCATTTGAGCTTACTAGACTGTTCTTACTTTTCATTCCTATGATCATTGTGACTAATTTCCAAGTAATTGAATTTTCCAAACTACAGGTCATGGCAAAGCACCTTTGGTATGAATTTCTCAAACGTATTCAAGCCTGGAATGTTTTGTTGGCACCGTGTTAAAGTGATTTAGATTTTGACTTTCTAGCATTAGAAAAGTAGAATTAACTGATAGAGTTATAACTTTCCGATTTTTCACATCATTATTAATAATGTGTCATCCTTGCATCTAGAAACATTGCACTTGACTTTGGTTAATCTGATTAAGAATGGCCCTCTTTGTTTCTCCAGGAGAAAAATTTAATGACGTAGTTGGTAGTCCATATTATGTGGCTCCAGAAGTCCTTAGAAAGCGATATGGTCCAGAAGCAGATGTTTGGAGTGCTGGAGTAATAGTTTACATTCTGCTGAGTGGAGTTCCTCCCTTTTGGGCTGGTAAGACTTTTATTATCTCACAAGTAACAAAACTTAATTCTTGAATCAATATATGCCAAAATATCATCTTTATTTGATTCTATGGAACCAATATTACTGTGCCTTATTTTTTTTTCTTTTTATGTTTGTTTAGAGACCGAGCAGGGAATCTTTGAACAGGTCCTGCATGGAGATCTTGACTTTTCATCAGATCCTTGGCCTAGTATCTCAGAAGGTGCTAAAGATTTAGTAAGGAGAATGCTCGTGAGAGATCCAAGAAGGCGGTTGTCTGCACATGAAGTTCTTTGTGAGTCATATTAATTATTCTCATCCCCACCCACTTCTCTTCATTTTTCTCACTGGGCTACACAACATTAACTTTCAGGATTGCTAAAATAAAGAGAAAAGTTACCTAGTAATATAATTTACATGTTGATATGGACTTAAGTACTTTTGCTTTTAGATTTAATGCATATGGACATAAGATTGAATTACTTCTGTATAAGTTTCTTGTAGTTTGAGAAAAGGAGATACAGATCGGTATGCATATTTTCGTGAACAACAGCTGTTTTGTTTTTGATCTTGCAAATTTTATTGGTGTTACATTTATCATCTTAAGTTTATTAAAATGCTGAATCAGTTGCAATCATTCAGTGTTTTTCTGCTTAGATTTCTACAGACTAGAGAAAACTTAACATATCGGAAAACCTCTCTATAGAGGAATTCATATATGATATGCATGGAAAGCAAATGTCTTGGGCATTCTAAAACTTCGTGGAAAACCCAGCTTGGATGTTCTTACTCTTTTAGTCATTTCATGCTGGAGAAATTTTATAAATATGGTCTGAAAAGACTAAAAACTTATTTGTCTATGATCCAGGCTTCTTTCAGTGTCTAACGCTGTTCCAATTCCATGCAGGCCATCCTTGGGTGCAGGAAGATGGTGTAGCTCCTGACAAGCCTCTAGATTCTGCTGTTTTAAGTCGCCTGAAGCAATTTTCTGCTATGAACAAACTGAAGAAAATGGCTCTTAGAGTAAGTCTCAGGATGTTCTAGACATGGAATAAGAAAAACAGAATCCTGACAGGCTTTTGATTGTGAGATAGTTGGAGTGTTTAAACAACGTGGAGTTGAAATGATTTTTCATATTATACATCATTTCAATTCAAAATTTTATTCCGGAATTCCTGGTTTCACAGTAAACTAAATTCTTCTCTTACTGATAATAGGTCATCGCAGAGAGCCTATCTGAAGAAGAAATAGCTGGCCTTAGAGAGATGTTCAAGATGATAGATACTGATAACAGTGGTACAATCAGTTTTGAGGAACTTAAGGCTGGACTGAAAAGAGTTGGAGCTAATCTCAAGGAATCTGAAATTTATGATTTGATGCAAGCAGTAAGTAGCATTTTATGTTTAGATCTACTTTCTTGAGAAAAGTTCTGGTGGTGTCCAAAGCGCCACCACATTTGCTGAAATTATATTCCTTTCCTGAATAGTTACTGGCTTATTGCCAAAAACTGGAACACCGAGGTTTATGTTTAATCATGATTTTTCTTTTTCTAAATGAGAAAGAAGACACCAATTTTAAACTTTTCATTGACCCTTAAGGGTCCTCATTTTCTAAATGGAGAGCCCAGCTATGTTTTCATCCTGTATCAGTATGGAAGACTGGGATTTGCACTTTAAAAAAAAAAAACAATCATCTTGCTATTTGTATTTCTTCTGTTTTTATTCTAACTCGTTTTGTATCTTTCAATTTAGAAGAGCTATCTATCCTTTCCTTGTTATTTCATAGTTAAAAATTTTATATATCTTATTAAAATCGAGCATAAACTAGTCAAAAATAGGGTTAAAGATAAATGAAAATGTGTACAGTATGACAGTTATAAATTAATAGCCGTCTGCTTGGGTGCATGGAAATGCAAACCAAAGATGTTTCCATGTTCCTGATATGTTTCCATTTGGGAAACACTAGGAAACAACCCCAAAAAAGAAATTCCAGGATACGGCCATGACAATTTTTCAGGACTGTTTCTGCAAATTAAAAAAAAATTACAAAAGATGTTACCAACTTGTAAGAGTTTCTTTAGTCTTTTTTTTTTTTTAAAAAAAAATACAAAAAAGAAAAGGGAGTCATTCTTCATACAAGTGAAATTAAAATTCTTAGATTAATCTTTGTTTAATTATAGCCTTTGATATATGTTACATGTATAGATACACAAGGATTAATCAATGGTTGTAATTAAACACATATAATCAAATGGTTTTTAATTTTCTTTGTACGGATACACATGTATGTACTTTAGCAAGAGCCAAGAAAAGGAAAACAGCCTGTTACCCTAAATGAGAAGGAATACAAATTCAACAAGGTTTGAAAGACCCATTATGTTAGAGAAACAACACAGTTTAAAAGAACATTAAACAAATTTGAAAAACCTGTTACTTGATGTTTCTTTCCTTAGTTTTGAACTAGTTTAGCTTCTAAGGAGAAAAGCTAAAGTCAAAAGAGTTAAATATTGATTAATGATTAATGTTAATGTTTATTTGAATGAATAATTTTGTTAATAGTTATATATATACTCTTATTTATTTAACATTTGTATATAGATCCATTACTGTATCTCTATGTTTTTCCATTTCCATTTTTGTTTTATACAGGCCTTGGGACTAAGAAAAAGTAATCATTAAAGATATATTAATTAATCAATAAATTAATAATTTATTAATTTACATAAAAATAATTACATTTCATGTATAATATATATATATATATATATATATTTTTACCAGACAACCAGGATATTTTAATTAAATAAAGTTTATAAGTACATTGTTTGTTATTTGATATACTACATTATTTTATTTTATGTTTACTTAACCAGCAACAACTCTATTTAAATAAACAAAAACTATAATGTAATATACAAATTTAAGAAAAACCACAACAATTGACTCATTTTTGTAAAAAAAAAAATGCAATAATTGTATTTTATTTATTAATAGATAATGAAATTATTAAATTATATATTAAATGGGCTCTAAAGGATTTTTATATAATATATTACCTTATAAGTTTAGTTAATGATTAATTTATTATTTTGAAAAGATTATTAATTAGTAATTCATTATTTTACTGAGGTTATACTATGATATAACATGCATGACTTCTGGTTCTCCAAATTTTCCTTATTTGGGAAAGCAAGCCTATATCTAGACATGTCTTCCAATTCTTTTCTTCCATTAATTTCTAGTTGAGAAATGAAAATGGAATGGAGAGGAAACCTTGAAAAATGGAAACCAAAAAACAAAGCAAGAAAGAGAGGCTGTAACACAAACATCATGTGTTAAATTTCATTCTTAACTAATTGAAAACTAGGGTTGACAATTCGTCCGAGCCATAAAGGAATTGTGTCGAGACATGAGTATAAGACAAAAATGGTCCACACAAACACAACCTGTTTAATTAATCGTATCAAAATATCAAACTAAAAAACAGACAGCTTTATGATGGAAATTAGACGGCACGACCTATGTAACCCATTGAAACTTTTACAGGTTAAAACATATCTAAACGTATCATGGCACATTAATAACACTTTTAATACATCAAACACCTTTAAAATCTACTAGTATCTAAAAATAAAAATATTAAAAATTTATTAAAATAGATAATATTTTTATGGGATAAATTACATAAAAAACCCCAACCTTTTATAGCCTTTTCAAATTAGACCATATTCAATTTTTGCTTTCAAAAGTAACCACCAACTATAAAAATTAATGTGGCAGTCACTTTTTGGTCTGCTTCAGTTGAGTGGAGCCCCACAATTGCTTATTGCTTTGAAGTAATATTTTTTTTTAATGTTTGGACAACTTAAGAACACTCAGAGTTTAGAGTTTTGTGATTTTTCAGTCAGTACAAAATTGTTTGGACAGCCTAACAGGTTAGAGTTTTGTTTTAAAATAATTAGAAAAAATTACTGGATTGTCCAGTCATCAATCCAGTAAGCAAATGTGGGCTTCACTCAACTGAGGCAGACCAAAAAGCAACTGTTCGTTAACTAAAACTGACGGATGGTATTATTTGCAAGATTTTTATAGTTTGTGGTTATTTTTGTAAGCAAAAATTGAATATGGTTTAATTTGAAAGTGCTATAAAAAGGTTGAAGTTTTTTATGTAATTTTTCCTATTTTTATACATTATTTCATATAATAAATAATATTCTAATAAAAATAAAAAATAAATTTATAAATTATTGAAATATAATATAATACATAAATATTTTAGTAATTGTAGTTTATTTTATATAAAAACTTAAATAGAAATTTATAAGTTAATTTGTAGATATTTTGTTAATGTATTTATAATTTTTTTTTAATAATTTAAGGTGTATATGTTAATATCTCAATATTATTTAAGTATGAATAGGATATATATTTATATTAAAAATTTATAAATATATATTGCATACTTCTTTATAGTTAAGTGCATGAATATGTATCTATTTGTGTCTTGTATCACCTGTTAACACATTGTACTGTTTAATTAAAACTATCATTTTGTGCTTTCAACGGCTTGTGCGGGTACAACCCCTTTAATTTTTTTTTTTCTTTTGCATGTATTAACGGGTTGACTCTTTTATGACCCAAACTCATTTATCCCAAACCCAAAAGCTTTTAATCGCATGCTGTGTCGTATTGTAATGTATCGTGCCATGTTATTTAAATAGGTCGTGTCAAAAAATTGCCAGCCCTATTGAAAACTTTTGCTGCATTATATGATATAGAAACAAGTGTGTGTATGTAAGAGAGACCTAGCTCGGAGCTTCCAACATTTCAACAATGGAAAACTATGTCTGCAGTATTTGGTATAAAGACGTATGTGTGTGTATGAGAGAGAGAGACAGAGATAAAGATGTGTGTGTGTGTGCGAGAGGGAGAGAGAGAGAGAGAGAGAGAGAGGGGCCACAAACATCGTGTGTTTAAATAAATTTCATTATCAGCTAGACAATTACACAACCAAGCATGAAGTATCATACATTGAGAGAGAGAAAGAGAGGTAGTAACACAAACATCATGTGTTAAATTTCATTTTCAGCTAGGCAATTACACAATTTTTTATTATCTACCAAGGAAGAAGTAGTGTACATTCTGCCTTTTGCATTGTTCAGTCTAGATGAGCTTGTATATATTCTTTGTTGTTTGAAGAAGTAATTTTATAAGACATTTATGTGTTCTAAAGTTGCCTCTTTCCTCTTAATTTAAGGCGGATGTTGACAATAGCGGAACAATTGATTATGGGGAGTTTGTAGCTGCAACATTGCATCTCAACAAAATTGAGAAACAAGATCATCTGTTTGCAGCTTTTTCTTACTTTGACAAAGATGGAAGTGGCTACATTACTCCGGATGAGCTTCAACAAGCCTGCAGGGAGTTTGGCTTAGAAGAAGATAGCTTGGAAGAAATGATTAGAGAAGTTGACCAAGATAATGTAAGTGAATATATATTTCCTTCTGCATACCACTTTGTAACTGAGCTATGGAAGGAGTGACAAAAACTTGGTTATCATAGAAAAAGATGCACTTTAAAATCCAATGGATAATACCACTGTGTTTATATGGATTCCAAATTGGGATCGGTGCCTGCCTTAAAGAAAAAACATGATTTGGTTTAGCATGGTCAACGTCAAGGGTTTGTTTCCATTCCTGGTCTCCTTCACTCACTATTTCGCATTTGGGAAATTGAGACTGCATTTTTGAATGTCATAAGAAATAGCACTACAAATTTCGTCTTGAAATTTCTATATAGCATAGCCTCTGCGGGAGTTGACAACATATGTATATATATAATCAATTAATGGATTTGATGTTGAACAGCTAATAAACTTATCCTCGGATTTCTCTTGCAGGATGGGCTCATAGATTACAATGAGTTTGTGGCAATGATGCAAAGAGGAAATGTTGGAGGTCCTGGTAGGAAGGGCCTAGAAAATAGTTTCAGCATTGGGTTTAGAGAGGCTCTGAAACTCTAATGTTCATAGGCGATCTTCAGGTTCTTATTGGTTTCTTTGTTCTCTTTCATTATTGAAGTTGTATAGTAGATCAAGAAAGCAGGCTGGCCTTTCATTTTACACGGATAATGTATTTTAGTTTTCATTTTGAGTGGGTTTTTTCCAAGTCCATTCTGATAACATAACAATGAGGGAAAACGTGTTTCTTCAGAACCCAAAACAATGCTCGTAAAACATTTTACCTCAGGAATGCGCTTTTGTTTGGGTAGAGTTTTTTTCTTTCTGTTTATCTAAATGTCACAATTGAATTCATTGTAGCACTTTTCCAATATACTTGTCGAACATTTTTTTTTTTTTAAAGATGCTTAACCAAGTTATTCATCTTATACATTTTGCCCGGTTAAATACTCTTGCTGTAAGAAAAATAATTTGGAGATGGTATGTGCATGATGCTGGGATAATTGTGCCTACATCACACTAGCAAATCCTGAACATATAGCAGCATTCTGATAAATGAATATTTCATAAATTAATAATTTTTTATTTAAATTATAAATTTTTATAATTTCAACCTGGGTAAATGTTTTAATACAATAATCTCATTTCCATAAAAAAAATATATATATATACAATAATCTCATTAAACACATATGATATGCATATATTTTTATTTCTTAGGGTCCAATGGAGTGATAACTCAAAAGAGTTGAGACAAATATTGACAAAGATATAGGCTAAAGTGGCAATTTACCCCTTGAACTATTATCCAAGGTGCAATTAACTCTAAAATTAACTTTTTTGGTTATTGCACTCAAAAAGATGTCAATTTTGGCCATTTACCCAAATCTAAGGGAGTGAATTACACACATGTTGGAGCAAGTGAGATATATAGAAAAACATAGAAAAATATTTTTTCCTTATTTCCCTAAAATTGAATTTCGTTTTAATTAAAAAAATAAAAACCCAATGCCACCACCACCTGCCCCATTCAGTGCCCACCGTCAGCCCCTCTTAACACCTCCACTACCTGCAGGTCCTGCACCATCATTGATCACCACCATCTTCACCATATTTAACACCACCACCTACACCACTCAACAATACTCCTTGCACCACTCAATATCATTGTCTGTACCACCACCATACAACACCAAATTTATAGAAAACCACTGGTAGGACCACCCAAAATTTACTGTCACTACTAGCGTAACAACATTGCCAATAGAATAGAATTTACTATCCCCACATAACACCACCATCATTCATTTAGTAGTAGTACCACTAACACCATTAACCACCGCCGCCTGAAATCACCACCATCATCAACAATAACACTACCATCATGACACCATTGGCATCATCATTAACCATAAAATCTATTGTGAAAATAAGCAATTATTTGAATAACCCACCCCAATTTTGTTCTTGTTTATGTTTCACCAAAATAAAAAATCAAAAGATACAAAATCAAATTGGATCTGATTTTTTGTTTTGTTAATAATGAGAATTTTAAAGGAGGAATAAGAAAAAAGAACCAATCAAATTCATCGATGGTGGAGCAGTAGTAGTGTCGTTGGTGACAATGATGGGAGGCGATGGATTTGTAAACATTGGTTGTACAAAAGGCAACAGAGAGAGGAGGTGGCGCTAGTTGTGAGAGGCAATGATGGTCGTTGCTTAAGATTTGTTACTGTGGTAGTTGCTGGAGAAGAGCAGAGGTTTTTTTTTTTTTCTAAACGAGAGCAGCGGTGATATAGTATTTGACAAAGGATTTTTTAATACTTTAAATAAATATTATTTAACGTTAATAATTATTTTAATAGGTAGTAATTATTTTTCTGAGAGAGTGTAGTACACTCCCTGCTTTTAACTAAAATTTGGGATAAATTGTCAAAATTGACATTTTTTTTGGTGCAATAGCCAAAAAAGTTGATTTTGGGGTTAATTGCAACTTCGATAATAATTTAGGGGGCAAATTCCACTTTAGCCCAAAGATATAATGTTAATAGGAGCTTTTGCTACGGTGCAAATGTTTGCACCGGTACAAATGAAATTACAACCGTTAGATTAGTTTTAATTTAATTACAATCATTGATTATCTTAGTGTATCAATACCTGTAAAATATATCAATGGTTACAATTAAATGACAATTAATCTAACGGCTAATAGTTTCATTTGTACCGGTGCAAACATTTGCACAGTAGAATGACTCGTTAATAGGTGGATAAGTACAAAAACTCACGAGCCTTTTATAAGCCTATGAAACAAGACGAAGACTTTTGCTATAGTACAAATGTTTGTATCTATACAAATAAAATTATAACTGTTAGATTAATTTTTATTTAATTACAACTATTGATGTACCGGTGCAAACATTTGCACAGTTTAATGACTTCAATATAAAAATATGAGATTTTTACGTAACTAGCCCCAAAGCATTTCCAATTTCTATAAATAATCCTATTTTTCATTTTTTTCTCTGTACCCCTTCTTACACAAATTATTAATCTTCGTGCCACCTAACATCATTAACATCAAAACGCCCTCAGCTAAACCTTCAACTTCTCTAATTTCGATCTTCAAAAAAACGGACTCAATTTTTTATTCGAAAATTGAGATTTTTACCCAATGTCTTCAACACATAAATCAAAACAACCAAAATTCTCTTCAATCAAAACATAAAAACAACCTCCATTGAATATGATCCAAGATATTTTCAAATTTGATTCTTTCAACAATAACAAATCAATCCAAGAGAAAAAATGCAACAAACAAGAAAAATCATAGATCAAAGGTAAATATTCAAATTCAATACTTTAAATTTCTTTCAATAAAATTATATTGTGAATTAATTTATAAGCTTTTCTATGAGAAAAAATAGTTTGCAAAATATTTCAATTTCAAAAAATAGTATATAATGATCAAAATTCTATCAATATTTATTGAAAAAAATATGCATCGAGGTTATAAAACACCTAGAAATTCTGTATATGCATTTTTTTTCGTTTAGAATACTTTTAGTATATTTTACGTTCTTGATACATCTCATACTTGCATGAATGGAACAATTAGTATATTCTATTCTGATAGTTTCATTTTTAAAAATTTTCAAGTGACTGGAATACAAATTCCAAAGGACTACAGCTACCAAAACCTCATCAAAATAATTTCAGACCATCTGAAACTGCAAAATGAAGAAAAGTCATTATATATTTCCTACCAAGTGTAAGAACAATATATAGCTTTAGAAATTAAAGATGATTCAACTCTCCCATTTTATATCCAATTGTAGCTCACAGAATCTAATAAAATAAGATACCGCATGTGCATCCGATTCAAAAGAAAAAAAAAAGAGGACATTAAATTTTTCGAGTCTCTACCAACAAGAGGAACAACATCAAAGCATAATATATCACAAGTAACTGTACTTGCATAAATTTATCACTTTACCCCCTATACTTTTAATTTTGCCAAATTAATACCTCAACTTCTTTATAGCCTATTATATAAACACTTGTACTTGCATGAATTTACCACTTAACCACTATATGTTGTTGGTATAGTGATATGCCCTAGAGGCAATCATGTATTTTGACATTGTAAATTATCCCAAATGGCCATGTAATGTTATTTTAAATAAAGGGTTTATTTATTTGAAGCATTACTCCATTAACATTATGTTAAATAAATGTATTATTAAGAGTTGATAATATGAGGACACATTTATTTAGTACATATGCTATAAAATTATTCATAGTCGATAAATTAATATTTGGTTGATATTAATTTGACTATCACCTCTGTCTATTTTCCTTGATTAGTATGTGATACTAATAGTGGGAGGTAGTGAGTCTCATACTACTTGATATGAGATATCATAATAGACATGTGGATACTCAAGTGTTGAGTGGATGGAACATGACGTTAGATTTGTGATTGTGAGGACATTTACTTATAGTCAACGATCACAATCTAGATCATGATGGTGTATATAGTCCTTTGACTTGAGGCATCACGATCATCCACATTTAAGTGGTTAAAGTTTGTTACCGCTTACATACCTGTGCTAGCCATGTATGGGTATATGGCGTGTGGTGGCTCTAGTCGGTTGAATGTAGGGATGAGTGTTTGAGCAAGATGGGATTCATTGCCTGGAGTGAACCGGGTTAAGATCCTACTCCTATCTAAGTTTGTTCTTAATGAAAGAGTTCCTGGCCAGGACAAACATAACATGTTGAAAGAGTTTCAACACTAGAAATGGTATCTGGTATTTGTTATGTTTTATCAAGAATGGAACTTGAGATGAGGTAACATCATGAAGCTATTAGAGTTTGACTATACCTTGACTCTAGGCTTTATCAGGATCTTCAATGAAGGGATTTTAGTGCACGGTAATTATGATCAGAGGGTTTATGCGAATCACTACATGCATTCATTTCTAATTGGGTAGCTGTGATATCCAATGCTAGGGGTCACTCACAGCTTCTGAGAACTAAATGTGTATCTTTGGGATTTTCACATTTAGACTTGAAAAAGTTTCGAGTAATATCAAGAGTTGATATTATTTTCTCATTCCCAATTAGACATGGACCTAGTAAGTCACACCTATAAGGTTTTCACCTTATCACCTATCTTAATATAATTATTGATTAAAGAGTTTAATCAAGTAATTAAGATTAAG
>CATIWO010567128.1:0-14202 GCA_949673435.1 Macaranga tanarius | reverse complement strand
AGCCATCGTGTTGAATGTGTTGCTGCGTTTTGCTTGGCTGCAAACTGTGTTGAACATCAAAATGTTCTCTTTGCATCGGGAAACTTGGATCACCATTGTTGCTAGTCTTGAGATCATTCGTCGCGGTATCTGGAATTTCTTCAGGTAAAATGCATGCACTGAACTTGTCAAATGCCCTGAATTGGTCTAAAAATATTATCATAATTTAACATTCAAAATGTTTTGGTTGATTGTTCAGGTTGGAAAATGAGCATTTGAACAATGTAGGAAAATATCGTGCCTTCAAGTCAGTACCATTACCTTTCAACTATGATGAGGACGATGATAAAGATGAATAGACTTTTTTTTTTGGCAAGAATTGGATCACACTGGAGAGAAAATTAACAATGGAAGAAATTTTTGACCTCAAGGAGAGTGTTGTATATGGCTCATATACCGGATAAAGGGACAGATGCTAGAGCGGAACGAGCGAACGGACTGGAGCGACAATATCTGTCCAATTGGGGGAGTTTCCTAGTTATTTGCGAGCTACAGTTTAAGTGGGTTGGGGGTGCAACCCCCGCGGTACGGTACATGGTAATTTTTTAAATGTACCGTGAGTTATATATATATATATTGTATTTATAACCCTAAGAGATTATTGTCTGAAATCTAATAAGAAATCAGCCACTTCGCTCCCTTTGACTTAGGCATATTGCCGAACCTCGTTAAAATTCTTGTATTCTTTATTTTCTTGCTTTGTCAATTATTCTTGTTATTATGTAGTATAATTTCTCAACAAGTGGTATCGGAGCAAGTTGAGATGGCTATTTCCGGTGCAAAATTCAAAGTGGTTAAGTTCGATGGAAGTGGTAATTTCAAATTGTGGCAAACAAGGGTAAAAGATCTGTTGGCGCAGCAAGGGATTCTAAAAGCTTTGTGGCCGCAGAAAACAAAAAGTATAGAGGCTGAAGATTGGAAAGAATTGCAGCAGCGAGCGGCAGGAACCATACGGTTATGTCTGGCAGATGAAATTATATATCACTTAATGAATCTGAAATCCCCAGGAGAAGTATGGAAGAAATTAGAGACGCGGTTTATGTCTAAATCTCTAACGAATAAGCTGTATCTGAAGCAGAGGCTGTATGGGCTGAAGATGCAGGAAGGCTCAGATTTGGCGCAGCACGTGAATGTCTTCAATCAGATAATCACAGATTTAGAGAGACTTGATGTGAATATTGAGGATGAAGACAGAGCAATGATTATGTTGTGTTCATTGCCTTCCGCTTATGAACACCTGGTAACTACTCTTATATATGGGAAAGAAACAATCAGAGTTGAGGAGATTACTGCAGTATTGTTGGCTCACAACCAGCAGAAACATAATGCAGGGAAAATCTCTCATGGTGACAGTTTATATATTAAGGGTAATCAGGATCGTGGAAGGAAGCAAGAGAAAGAGGGCTCTGGAAAGTGAAATTTTATATCAAAGTCTAAAGGCAAAAAGATGATTCATTGCTACAAGTGCAAGGAGCTGAGACATATGAAGAGAGACTGTCCAAAGTTGAAAAAGTAGACTGATGAGAAACATGATAAATCATCCAAGTCTGTGAATGTGGTGCAGAGTGACAACTCAGATTGCAGTGATGGTGATATGCTTTCTGTAACACCCGCCCTCTATTATACATATTTCTAACTTATACATTATCTTTTATACATGGGAGAGTAATGGACTTAATTTAAGTTTAGGAGTATGTGTGATTGTAGAGAGGGACCTAATTGTATGAAAAGTTGGGATTAGATTGTCACAATATAAAGTTAGGGGCTATTAGGTAATATGTCCATTTCATTAAGGGGTGGAATGGATATTGTGAGGATAAATCTTTATAAATATCTATAGTTTTTCTTTATTATTTTATTATAATTAATTACTTGGCCAATTAAGTGCCCAAGTGGTAAGTTGTGATAGATGTGTGTGTGTGTGTGTATGTGTGGGTGTAAGGAGTTGTAGAGATTTATGTAAGAAAGAGGAGAGTGTTCTTAATGAAGCTTTGGGAGATTTTGATATTCTATACTCATCTATCAACAAATTTTGGGAAGCTTGAGAGGATTTATTAGCCATTGGAGCATCAATTTGGTAAGCTAAGTATGTGTTTTTGTTAATTGAAGTTAGGTGTTGTTGTTTCAAATTCGGGTTATGTTTTTAGGTTGCATCAGTCCTAGTATTTTTATCATATCTTAAGTTGTAGAGCTCTGATTTAAGTAAGGTTAGATGTTCTGAAAACGTTAAAGAGTCTTCAACAACTTTTGTGTTTTGACCTTGAGCTGAAATTGCAATTAAGATGGTCTGGAAGGGCTTAACATTTTCTTGCTCATGCTGTCAATCCTGTTGAACCCGAATTATTTCAAAAATCCATAATTAATTCTATACATATCTGATTTGAGTAATTCAAATTGGAATTGTTAGAAGACTCATGTAGCTAGCTTTAGTATTATTTTCATGGTCATTGGACTTGTGTATGCATCATATGGCCATATTGAATTTGTAGTATTTAATTGTATCTAGTTGAATTGGTGCAAGTGTAATGGTTATTTTGGGAGATTAATGAATGACTATATGTAGGAGTTGATAAAGGGAAAGAAGGCACTCCTAATTAGAAAAAAGACCTTTTTTGAAGTAGGGAGCACTTAGAGGTAAGTAACTATTGATATATATTGTGTACATATGGTTAGCTTTTATGTGTATTATTGTGTATTCCTAAAATGGAATTGAATGAATATATGAATTAGTGAAATGGTGTGGAATGAGTTCCACTTTTTTTTGTATTGGGAATGTGAGGATATGTTGGTAATAATAATGTAGGAAAATGATGATATGTGTGTGCATAGTGGTATATTATTAGTATATGGTTAGTTTACTTTTGGTATATTTTTGGTATATGGTCGGTATATTCTTCGTTTTGATTGGGAAGGTTGAATGTTGTGAATATGAGAATGAATTGGTGATTGTGGATGAAATGTTAATATGATAACTTAGTGTGAAGCAATTGTGTTGAGTTATGTTGTATATAATGTGTTGTGTTTCACAAGAAGGTGAAACAAGTGAGGAATTGATGAATGTGTGAGAATATGTGTTGAGTGAAGATTAAGCCGGTTGGATAGTCTTCATTGATGTATAATATGGGAAAGCTGAGCCGGTAGATAGCTACCCATGAATGAATGAATTTTGTGAAGTGAGAGTGAGTCGGGCGAATAGTCTCACTTCTTGGCCAATTGAAATATGAATATGATTGTAAGAAATATGCCAAATGTGGCTATGTGTGAGGTGATGGTATGAAAATGGTTTGGCCAGAAATTGAACAGTGAGATGGAAATATGAATGGATACAATATTGTAATTATGTGAATTTGGTTATAAGTACTAAATATATTGTTGAATATGATTATGTGGATACTAATTGGTATGGTGATTCACACGTACTGTGAGTTTATGTTTTTTAATAGATAATGTATGAATAGGTGATGAAGTTGATGAAATTATGAATATAAATACTTTAAACTTGTGAATGATTGAGAATTATGTGTTGATGAATTAATTGGTGATGTTTGGTATGTTTATGAAGTGTTTTTAGGGTTGCTTTGAGTTATATTTGAGTATGGAATGGATTGCTAGGCATTGGAATTGCCAAAGGGGTGTTTTGGCCTTGCTTGGATTACTCACGGTCTGCTCACGACAGTGAGCACCCCAGGCCATTTTGTTCAGTTTTGTGGCTCCAGCTGCTGTCCTCACGGTCTGGCTCGCGACCGTGAGGAGCCTGCTCATGACTATGAGGACGCACCCGTGAGGAGCCCAGCCTCTTCCTTCTACACACTTTTATTTTTGTATTTCTACTATAACTCGAGTTATAGAGCTCCAAATAGAGCATAGTTTGGTGCTAGAAAAACTTAAAGAATCTTCTACAATATTTATATTTTGAGTTTGAGTTGAATCTATCATTAAATTCTCTAATAGAGCTTGACATTTTATTGCTCACTTGATCCTTCTTTATTTAGACTCCTGTACGCACTCGATGTAGTGCCAATGGTAATGGAACTTTATGGTAATTGTATGTAGAGGTAGTAAAGGTTTAGAAAAGTATTTTATTACCTCTAGAAATTTATTTTATGCATTGGATATGATCCTAAATCAATTCACTTCTTATGTGAGTAGTATATGTGTACAATTATATTAGTAGTTGCTTATTGAGTTGCAAGCTCACCCCTTTACATTGAAATTTTTTAGAACTTGATTAGACTAAGCTAAGAGCTTGTTTTGAAGTCTTAGGTGGGCTGAAACGAGTTTGATAACCGACCTTCATCTTGTATATCATTTTGGCATGTTTGTAATGACATTGTGTACTAGTTAGTTATATATAATGTCCGACAATGTATGTACATATGAATATATATATCTATGGTTAAGTATATGAGTACTTTTGTTTGAAAATTTTCTTATGCCACGTGTGTATCCATGTTTATGCCACTTGTATGGTTGCGCTATTGGGTGTCACACTTTCAGTTTCAACAACTCAGTTCATGGATGCATGGATTCTTGATTCCGGATGCTCTTATCACATAATGCCTAACAGAGTGTGGTTCACTTTATATAGATAAGCTAATTCTGGTTTTATCTATTTAGGTGATGATAGATGTTACAATATTATTGGTATTGGTGAAGTTAGAATTAAGATATATGATGGTACTATTAGAATATTATGTAATGTTAGGCATATTTTAGATTTGAAAAAGAATCTAATTTCCTTAGGCACTTTACATAAAAATAGTTTTATTCCTAAAGCAGATGAGGATAAGGAATCCATTAGAATTTTTAAGGGTGCATTGACTGTGATGAAAGGAAAGATAATTGCAAGGAATATCTATAAACAGTTAAGGAGTACAGTTGTAGGTGGAGTTCATTCTGTTGAGTTATATGATGATAATACAAAATTGTGGCACATGTGTCTTAGTCATCTTAGTGAATGTGGGATGACTGAATTGCATAAAAAAAATTTGTTGAATGGTGTTAAAAGCTGCAAGTTAGATTTTTGTAAGTTTTGTGTTCTTGGGAAATAGACTAGAGTTAGCTTCACAACTGGAAAGCACAAAATTAAAAGGATTCTTAATTATGTACATTTTGATGTATGGGGCACTACTAAGGAATTGTCATTGGGTGGTTCTCTGTATTATGTTACTTTTACTGATGATTTTTCTAGGAAAGTTTGAGTGTATTTCTTGAAATAGAATTCTGAAGTTTTTGCTAAATTCAAGCTGTGGAAAGCTGATGTGGAGAACCAAACTGGTAGAAAGATAAAGTATTTGAGGTCTGACAATAGTACAGAGTACATAGATTCACAGTTTTAGAAATTTTATGAGGAGCATGGGATTCAAAGGTATTTTTCAGTGCGCAAAACACCATAACAGAATGGTATTACAGAAAGGATGAACAGGTCCTTAACTGAAAGGGTAAGATGCTTGAGACTGAATGCAGGGCTTCCTAAAAGTTTCTGGGTTGAGGCTGTAAATATGGTGTGCTACCTCATTAATAGATCACCACGAGGCATCTTTGGGTGGCAAGGTTGCAGAAGAGGTATAGACAGATAATGCAGTTGATTTTGATAACTTACGTATTTTTGGTTGTCCTATTTATGTGCTCATACCTGGTGATGAAAGATCTAAACTTGGTCTAAAGTCCAAGAAGTGCATCTTTCTAGGTTACAAGAAAGGTGTTAAAGGATACAAGTTTTGGGATCTGATTGCAAAGAAAGTGGTGATCAGTAGAGATATAGTCTTTGATGAGCAGTTCATGTTGCAGCAGAACCAAGATAAAGTGCCAGGAAATAGTTTTAGTCCAGATATAGTGCAGATGGATTTAGAACAGCATCCAGCAATAACTGAAAGGGTTGAGAGTTTAAATCCAACATCTATAGGTTCAAATACAGGTGATCTGTAAAACTATAATCTGGCCAGAGACAGACAGAAATGCACCAATATAAAGCCTCCAAGTATATTGGGTTTTAAAGACATGGTCACTTTTGCACTTCTCATCAGTAGTGATGATCCAATTATTTTCAAGGAGCTATCACTAACCAGGAGAAAGATAAATGGATGGGTGCAATGGTTAACAAAATGGAGTCTTTACAGAACATACATGGGAGCTAGTTCAGATTCCTAAGGGAAAAAAGGCTATTGGGTGCAAGTGGGTGTACAAAAGAAAACCAGTAGCATCAAAAAAGAAGGGGAAAAGTTTAAGGCTCAATTAGTAGCAAAGGGATTTTCACAGCGGAAGGAGATAGATTATAATGAAATTTTTTCTCCTGTGGTTAGACATACTTCAATCAGGGCAGTGCTTGCATTAGTAGCTAGTTGGGATTTACATTTAGAGCAGATGGATGTTAAAACTGCTTTTTTGTATGGTATTCTAGAGGAGCAGATTTACATGGAGCAGCCAGAAGGGTTTACTCAACCTGGACATAAGCATCTGGAGTGCAGTCTAAAGAAATCACTGTATGGGTTGAAATAGTCTCCAAGATAATGGTACAAGCGGTTTGACTCCTACATGATTCAGATTGGCTATAGGCGATGTGAGTATGATTGTTGTGTCTATGTTAAGAGCCTTGATGAAGAGTTTAGAGAGGAAGAAGAAGAGTGTTTTCTTGGTGGATTTTTATGAGAATGGTGATCTTGCACAAGCCATCAAACAATTGCTTCGGGAAGCTTTAGGAGGGCTTTAATTCATTGGAGCATAATTGGTAAGCTTTCTTTGTATTTTTTATTGATTGAAATTGAGTTTTGTGTTATTGTAAATTCGGGTATATTTTTCTCTATGTTTCAATCTTAGTATTTTTACCATAACTTAGACTACAGAACTCTAATTTGAGCATGGTTAGAGGCTTTAAAAACTTCAGAGAGTCCTCTACAACTTTTATGTTTTAAGCTTGGACTGAATCTATGAGTAAGAGGGTCTAACAGGGCTCAATATTTTATTACTCATGCTAATAGCCATGTTCTACCCGAATATATTCAAAAATCCATAAATAATTATATACATATTTAATTTGAGTAATTCTAATTAGAATTGAAATTAGACTCATATATGTAAAGTTTGTATGAATTTGGTGGTTATAGGATATGTCTATGATTTTTAAGAGTATTATGAATTTTATACATCAAACATGACAGCAGCAGTATATAGGCTGGTTTGTGAATTTTCTTATGTATTGGTTATAAGGTGACATCTAAAGTTGTAGAACTCCAAATTGAGCATAATTTAATACTCTAGAGACTTTAAGGAGTCTTCTATAACTCTTATATTTTGATGTTGAGCTGAATCTGCCTTTAAGAGGGTCTAACAGAGCTTGACATTTTGTTGCTCACTCTGATTACCTGTGTGATCCAGTTTCAGTTAAAAATTCATAATTTATTTTATATACATCCAAATCAAGTAATTCAAATTGGAAATTAAAATAGACTCGTAATCCTAGCTTCTATATTAAAATGGGAGCCAAAGGATTTATGTGTATAATTTTAGAATATATCATATTGAGGATATAAATTGTACTAATTAAGCCAAAGTGCATGAATGATGAATTATGTGTGTATGTTTGATTTATGACTATGTGTAGGAATTTCAAGGGGCAAGGAAGGTTTAATCAACTAGAGAAGCTCTTCTTATTTAAAGTGAAAAGCACCTTTTGTAAGTAGTTACTAACAAATTATATATTGATTTCCTTTATATGCTAAAGTTATAATTATATAAATGTATTATCTTGGTTAATTGAATAAATTACGTAATTCTTCATATATAATGGATTAAATGAGTTATGCCTTTAGAATTATTAAGGGCATATTATATTGATGTGAAGGTACAATAAGTGTATGAAGATTGAGTATTATATGTGAAAAATATACATGATGAGAAGATTAATTTGAATGCATTGTAATCTTGGCAATGCTTATATCTTACCAATAATAATATACTGGTGATGCTCAATTAATTTTAATTATAGTGTGGTGGATAACTGAGCCCCAATTGAGATTATTTATAGAAGTGTAGTTGTTTAATTACAGGATTTGCCCTATTTTAGTAGGGAGATGTCTATATTGTAGAGGAGGTTCTGCCAAATTTTCAGTAGATTCCTCATAAATTGTGCTTTTGTCGTTTGGTTCTTATGATAAAGCCTTGTGTACAATAGATGAGTTATGATCTATGGGTTGCTATTGGAAATGTAAGTAATTGTTAATATAATGCCTATATATACATATTGTTTCTCTTCTATATTTGAATGATATTGCTATGTTGGTTGGTATAAGTCACTTAATGTGACAAGAAGTGATATATGTTAATATTGAGACTTGTGAATGATTGTGTGGTGAATTTATGAAGGGCTATTGAAATGTGGATATGATATGTGATTATATTGATTGGCTTTGTGACCATCGACTATAGGAAATGTGATTATGTCGATTGGCTTTGTGACTATCGACTATGAGTAATATTGATTATATCGATTGGCTTTGTGACCATCAACCATGAAAAATATAATTATGTCAATTGGCTTTGTGACCATCGATTATGAGTAATGTTGAGTATGTCGATTGGCTATGTGACCGTCGACAATATGTAAGATTGGTTATATTGACCGGCTAAGTGACCATCGATAATGTGGAATGATGATATGAAGTCAATTGGCTAAGTGTCCATCGACAAGTTTAAATGATATTAAGTCGATTGGCTAAGTGTCCATCAACAAGATTAAATGAAATGTTGTGAATGTGAGAATATGAAATAATGATTGCAAGTATGTTTATTTATATATATATGAATGTTTAATGGGTGATATGTATATATAAATGCGAAGAATTGGCTTGTGAAAGAATATAATATGAGCATAAGCTCATTTGATGTACTTAATGTATATTTAAGTAGGCTTTAGTATATGTTGGTATACTTTTTGTATAAGATTATTTTATATGGTTTATGTGAATGAGATAAGTTTATTTGGAATTGAAATGATAGTTAATTAAGGAATGGTTGTGTGCTATTTGATCTATTACGAAATGAGCTATCAAGTTGAGAACACGGGTCGAGACATGGGAGTGTCTCAGACCGTGCATTAAGATACAAGCATGTCTAACTTAAAATTTTAGTTGCAAGCAGACACTGGCGCTCGCCAGTTCGGCCTGAAGCAGATATATGACCGTGTAGTCCACTTTTTGTAACACCTGTCATTTAGAAGCACTGTTCATACATAGTAAATTCTTGACATGTGGAGTGAAGTTTTGAGTTGCATTTAAGTTTGGCATATGCATATTAGTAGAGAGGGGTGTAATTGTAAGATAAGTTTGGACCTAATTGTCAAAATAGGAAGTTGTGGATTTTTGGGTAATAAGCCTAGATCATTAAGGGTATGTAGAGATGATTTGTGATATTGTGTATATATATTTATAGAGTATTATATTGGTGATTTATAGGATAAATAGGCATTTAATAGGTTGTTGGACATTTAATATTAGGGAAACTTTGGAGGGGCAATTGGCAATTTTTGATTGGTAGAGGGTTAGTGTGTGTATATTTGTGAGTTAGTGTTGTTGGTTGTATAGAGAAAATTGTACAGAGGAAGAAGAAGAGGAATTGAGAGCTTTGGGAAGATTGTAATTTTCTTTACTCATCTAACATTAATTTGGGAAGTTTAGAAGGTCTAGAAGCATTTGGGAGCTTCAATTTGGTAAGTCTTGTATTTAATTTAGTTTATTAAAGTTAGGTTTTAAATGTTGAATTTCGTGTTTTGTTTTGGTTATGCATCAGTCATCTTGTTTTTATCATATCTGGAGTTATAAAGCTCTGATTTGAGCAAGGTTTCATGCTCTGAAAACTTCAGAGGTCCTCTACAACTCTTGTGTTATGAGGTAGAGCTAATTCGACTGCTAGGGTTAACTGGCACGCCTTTACATTTTCTTTCTCAACCGGCCAACTTTATTTTCCTGTTTTACCCAGATTTGATCAAAAATCTATAATTAATTCCACACATGTCGTAATTGAATAATTCTAATTGGAATTTGTTATAGACATATATACCTAGCTGTGGTAGCAATTTGGTGGTTATTGGACTTGTGTGTATATGTTTAGGTCTAGTTGAACCTTAAGCGATTTGTGCACTTTAATGAAGTTAGGGTGGAATTAAATATATGCTTGTTGAATTGGTATATAAAATTCTATAGGGATTGACAAAGGGAAGAATTCATCATTGAAGGAAAGACTCTTTTTGGAGTGGAGGAAATTAGAGATAAGTAACTATGAATACATGTTGTGTATATATGCTTATCTTATTATATGTATTATTATGTATTCCTTTATTGGAATTGAATGCATAAATGGATTGGTGAATATGATGGAGAATGAGTTTCCACCATTTTGTGTATTGAGAATATTAGCAAATGTTGATATATGTATATGCAATATTAACATTCTATTTATGCTTATGGAAGACTATGAAAATGAGTATGGATAGAATGTCGATGAGTTGTGGTTATAGTGGCATTATTGAGATGTAATTGTATGGAAATATATTATGTATTTTGATATGGTGACTATGAGAAATGGATTGTGATCATGAAAGGAATATCAGTGATATATAGTGATAATGCTTGTTTGAGATGCAATTGCATGGAATGATATTGTGATGTTGGAAATATGAGCATAGTTGGAATCACGATGAAATATTGTTGCGATGAGTTGTAAAAATGCAATTGCATTGAATTGTTGTTTTGTAGTTCACATGAAGTTTGATATGTGAGGAATGTGAGGATTTTGATTGTGAGATGGGCAAGCTGAGCCGAGCGTATAGCTACCCATGTGAAATGAGACTGAGTCGGGTAGATAGTCTCACTAATGACCATTTAATTGATATTAAAATGATATGTGAGATGGGCAAGCTGAGCCGGGCGTATAGCTACCCATGTGAAATGAGACTGAGCCGGGTGGATAGTCTCACTAATGACCATTTAATTGATATTAAAATGATATGTGAGATGGGAAAGCTGAGCTGGGCATATAGCTACCCAAAATGGCCATTTATTTGATATTAAAAATATGAGAAAAATAGCCAATGAGGCTAAGTGTGAGGAAAGGTTTATCTAGATACTAACTTACATAAACATGCATCATTGCACCATATTTACACATATTGGATATGAATTAAATGTGAAGATGAATCTGGCCGGATAATGCACAGTGAGAATGAAATATGAATGTGTGAACTCTTGAAATATTGTGAATTTATTTATGAGTACTAAATATATCGTTGAATGTGATTATATGGATATTAATTGGCGTGGTGATTTACACGTATTTTGAGTTTATACTTCTAAATGAGATAATATATGAATAGGTGATGAAATGTTTGAATATAAATGATGGATGTGGATGCTCTTTAGTTGTGAATGATTAATATTAAGTGTTAATGGATGTTTTAGTGTGGATTAATGTGTTTAAAATGTATTGTTGTGGCTTGAATTGAATTGTATTTATGTGCTTTGACATCACTAGTCATTTCAAGGGAATTTTTGTCAACCCATATAAACAAATTAAGTCTAGATGTCTTCATGAAAGTTGTTGTAGCTCTCTGAAATAGCTTTCCATAGCCTCTTGAATCACTTAAATCCGAGTTCTGTAGAGGGAGTTATGGCCAAAAGAGTGCGATGTGGTCTGAAGGGTCGAGTCAGGGTAAGTATTCTAGTGCCTGTACCAACTCGGCATGAGTGTGTCGAGTCATACTTGAGACTCGGGGTGCCAACTCGGCATGAGTATGCCGAGTCATGACGATTCAGCCCTTCTTCAGCACACTTCCATCTTCGTATTTTGACCATATCTTGAGCTATAGAGCTCCAAATGAGGCGTGGTTTGATGCTACAAAAACTTTAAAAAGTCTTATACAACTTTTATGTTTTAAGTTAGAGTTGAATCTATATTTAAAATTCTCTAATTGAGCTTGACATATTATTACTCACTTACTCATTCTTCATTTTAGACTCTTGTACGCACTCGATGTAGTGCCATTGGTAAGAGAACTATTTAATGATCATATATAGACTTAATAGAGGTTTGTAAGACTCTATTATGATCTTTGTTTGGTATTTATATTATTGGTTAGCATGTTCTATCCACTTTTGCTTATGTGATTGGTTTTTGTGTGCAATTGTATTCGTAGTTGCTTATTGAGTTGTAAGCTCACCCCTTTGCTGTTGAACCTTTTCAGGACTTAATTAGATTAAAGGCTTGAAGCTTGCATCTGAGTCTTAGGTGGGCCGAAGCGAGCTATGGTGTACCCAACCTTCATCCTGTATATCATTTGACATTTTGAATGGCATTATATATATCAAATAGTTCATGTTGTATGTGTGTAATTTAAAGATAAGCATGAGTACAATGTTTAACATGTATGTACATATAAATTATTGGTATAATTAAGTATCTTGTAAAGAAAAATTTTATTATGCCTTGTGTGAGATGTTTGGTCTTACCACGTGTGTATGCTTGTTAGTAGACACGTGTTTGGTTATGGATTTTGAGTGTCACATTTGGTGGTATCATAGCAGGAATTAGATTTTCTTAGGACATGAGAACATGTGCATTCATAATATATCATGTATAAGTCATAAAGGATTAATAGTGAATGTATGTTGCATATGTTAGGATGAAAGGACACCAAGCTCCACATATCGACCCAAAAGAGTCGTTAGAGTCTGTGCATGGTCAATCACCAAGGCATTCTATAGGTGTACCTGCACAAGTACAACCTCAACCTCCTCCTCCACAAGCTGCATATCCTCTATTTATGCAAGAATTTGTTTAGATTATGAGGGAGGTGACCCAAAAACTAGTAAATGGTGCATTAGATGACCATTATGAGAAGATCAGAAAATAAGGTGCTAAAGTTTTTATGGGAACCACTGATCCAATGGTAGTCGGAGAATGGTTGAGAAACACGGAGAGAGCATTGAATCGAATTGAGTGCACCACTGAAAAGAAAGTGAGTTATGCGACATCCTTGTTTGAACAAGATGCACTTGATTGGTGGGAAACTATTCCGGGGAGTGGAGATGTACCAACAACTTTGACTTGGGTAGACTTCTTAAAGGAATTTACTAATAAATATATGTCACCCATGTACAAATACAGAAAGAAGCTTGAATTCCTCAATTTAAAGCAAGATGAATTATCGGCTATAGACTATGAGGTCCAGTTTGTAAGATTATCAAAATATACACCTGAGGAAGTGGCAACCGATGAGCTAAAAAGAAAAAAGTTTGAAAGAGGCTTAACTCTTGAGATCCGGAAAAATATTGTAATTAAACCTCCAATTTATAGAGACTTATTGGCAGCAGCACTTCGAGCTAAAGAGATTATATCAGAAAGAAAATATTGGAGATCAAAGAGAAGGAAACTACAACAATCAAAGTGAATGAAAATTTCTCTTTTAGAAGTATGAGATCTCGACACAGTAGAATAAAGAAATATGAAGTGAGTCAGGTCAATTCATCAGAGGAAGGATCAACAACCAATAGATTTAAGCAATTAGAGGAAAGTGAAAGTGTTAATAAGAGTAAATTCGTGGGTGGTACAATAGTTCTAATGTACAATGAATGTGGAAAATTGTATAAGGGAGAATATTGGAGAACTAAACCGAAAGTGTGTTATCATTATAGACAACTTGGGCATTTTATCATAGATTGCCCAGTAAAGAAATAATAAAAAGAGTGAAAATATGGGTACAAATATTCTACTTATTTATCATGCTTTTATGTTAATAAATATAGATTTCGAACTTTCACATGTTTGTTTATATGGGTGTACATCCTATATATATATATATATATATATATATATATATAACTTATTTGAATAACTACGAGAATGTGATATGTGTGTGTTTTATACTTGTTGGGATGATGTGATTACAAATTTTATAATGAAGTTTTTCATTAAAATAGTAAATGATATAATTAATTTTATTATTAGAAAAGATTAGTGTAACACCCACATTTTAGAAACACTGTATATGCATTATGTTTTCATATCATGGGAAGTATCATTATGGTTTTATTTTTAAGTGTGGATATGTAGATACGGGTAGAGAGGGGTAATTTATAAGGTAAGTTGGAGTCATTTGTCTAAATAGAAAGTTGA
>CATIWO010567078.1:0-11527 GCA_949673435.1 Macaranga tanarius | reverse complement strand
AGTATCATGTTGAATGAGTTTATTATCAAGAGTTGATAATATGAGTGACAAACTCATTTGGTACATATACTATAAATGTTCATAGTCATTGGATTAATATATGGGTACTATTAATCCCTAAACTATCACCTCTGTCTATTTTACTTGATCGGTATGTGATATCGATAGTGCAACTAAGAGATATTGTAACACTTACATACTCCTTAGTTGGTAGCACGCTCGAAACGCTTTGATTTGGTTGATGTATTGACATGTCATGTTATTCATAATCATGTTTAGCTATGTAAGAGTACATGTGATATGATCTATGCGCTTGAAAATGTTTTGTGTTTAATGCAAATGTTGCATGTGCAATGAAAATTTTTAGATTCTGCATTTTCATTATTTTCTACACATACTTTCCTTCACAAAGTTCATATATATATATATATATATATATATATATATATATATATTTATTTATTTATTTATTGAATATAACAAAAGAGTTTGACCATCTATGCTCTTAAAAAGTAAACTCATAATTTTTTTTATATACCTTAAAATTTTTGTTTTTCAATTTATTTCTCAACCTTTTTATCAAAGTCCATATTATTTGTCACCTTTTGGGATATATTATGTTTTTGGTTGCCTGCAGGAAATGAACTTCAATAAATGGACCATATGCAGGGAATTAACGTCTCAGGCGAAATATTTATCTCAGGCCAAAATAGTGGGCGATGCCCCAATTAAAAATATTTGAACTATTAATTAAAATGAGGTTTATTTATTTTTTAAAATTGTAAATTTTTTTATTGAAATTGTTTTTTTGTGCATTTTAGAGGCATAATGCATTCATTATTTTTTTTATTTGTAATATAAAGTGAGAAGAGTTAATAATTGAATAATTAATTAAACTAATCAAATTGATAGAAAAAAAAAAATTACCACGCAGGACTGCAAAGGATAGAAAGGAAAGTGGACGTAACATTGTTACCTTTCATTGTGTTGTGTTAATAACAAATGAATATATAAATATAACTTAGTCGTTTATATATTAAAAAAGAAAAGCAAAGTGCAAGATTTTTAGCGAAATGCAAGTGCAAGATTCTTGATCATTTTTTTATTGCTAGTTAGGTGATTTGAAGCAATATATTATTTGACACATTTTAATAAAGTTCAAATTTTCGTATTTGTTTTTAGCATTATGTGTGATATTATGTGTAAATATGATTAAATTGTTACAATTTATATTTTTAGGAATGTAATCGAGTCGAATTTAGTTGAATTTTGTGAAATTCAAACTCGAACTTAAGTTTAAATAATCGAGCTCAAACTTGAGCTGAATTTTCAAGAACTCCAAAGCTAAGTTTGAGCTTGGTTTCATTTAAGTTGAGTATTTATTTTCTAATAAATTTAATTTATCTAATTATTAAATTCATATTAATGAAATATCATTTTCTACTACTATTAATATTTATATAAAATTATATAATCATAAAATAATTAATACATATTAAAATAATAATTAATAGACAAAAATACTACATATTTGTATAAATGATGTTTATAAAACTTATGTTAAGTATAATAACCTTTTATTATATACAATAATAAATAAAATTGATATACAAATTGAAAGTTACTCGAGTAGAATTGGAGCTTAGTTTGATCAATCATGCATCCATTTTAGATATTTTTCGACCTAATCTCGAATAGCTCATAAACTATCTCAACTGATTTACACCCTGATTTTAAATTAATTGATTTACACCCTTTTAATGTATTGAATATATATATTATTATCAATAATTAATTGACAAGTATTTTGAGTAGTGTACACTTTAATATTAAATAATTTCATAACTATGGTGGCTAGGGCTAGCTTTATCCATTATGTTAGCTGTAGTGTGCATTCCCTTCTTCATCAAAGCATTGATACGAATGCTCAGAGGTTCGAATCCGTCACCACTCATCCTTGAACCCATGACCTTTTAATGATATTGAGAAAATTTTTATCATTTGGCGGTTTAACCTTCAACATCATCTAACAGTTTATATATGTGGAGGTATATTAAAATCACTTTATTTATAACTCCATCTGCAAATTATGAAGTATTGTAATTCAATTATATTAACTATATCTTTTTAATATGTGTAAAAATTATAATAAATTTATAATTTTAGAATAGAAAAAGTAATACAAAATTAGATGCTTTTTTTTTTGTGAATCTAGTTAGATGTTAATTGAAGAGAGAATAAAACATTATTAAACATAAGTTCACAACAACTAAGAAAAAAACCATAAAGGATAAAAAAGACATTAGACCTAGCATTAATAGCTATAGATGTTACAATGTGCTAATTTTATATGCTTATTATTTAGATTAGGTGCCCACTCTTTAATTTGGAACGAGTCTTATTGTACATGCAAAGTCTAATTTTGGCACTGATTCGTTTTTCACAACGTAAAGAAACAATGAAAAATACGTGTGATTTTGGAACTTGTATGATGGAAACATGATGTTCACTTGTTTCCTATTAAAAAAATTATAAAAAAAAATTAATAAATTAAAATTTGTAAGTGGATATCGAATGAAAAAATCTACTAATATGATACCAAAATAATTGTATTAAAATTAAAGAGTGAATTTCTGGTTTATTAAAATTATTTAATTATTTATATATATATATTTTTATAGTAATTATGTTTAAGAATGTGAATTTTTTAGTTATTTTAGTTTATTTCACTACATTTGATATTAAATATAGCAGCATCTCGTGCATTATGCAGGTCTATGATTAATATATAAGAAACTAGCTAAAGTCAAATAAGGCAAGTTATATATATGAAGTACATTGACATATAAGTATATAACTCATCAACACAGGCTTTGTTCAATGAATTTTAGCATGTTCCCTAGCTCTGGGGAAAAAAAATGTGTTTCTTAAATAACACAATGACTTCAATTCAATAAAGCTATTATTTCGATATTTTCAAACAGAAAACATATAATGCAGGCCAAATACAAATTTATACGTTCATTGTATGCTAGTTAATTAGTTACATATTTTTGAACATATGAGTATTTTATTAATATTTTAAATAAACTAAAAAACAATAAAAAGTATTAAAATATTAATTTAAAGTTCTATTGGTACCAAAAATCGCAACCTTTTTGACTTTTTGTGCATTTATATTAAAATTTAAAATTTAATAAAACTAACCCAATTAGACATAAATGGTGAAAAATTAAAAACTAGAACACATCATGACATTTAAGATGAATTAGTTAATCTTATTATTATGGTCACATATTCATATGAAGGCTTAAATTCTAGAAAGAGATACATAACATTTGAGGTGAATTAGTTAACCTTATTATTATGGTTCCACATCGATATGAAGGCTTAAATTCTAGAAAGAGATGAACATACATAGTATTTTATAAAGAAAAAATGCATACTTTGTCCCATGTACTTAAATTTTTTTTTTTTTTTACATTATCCCCCTTACAAAAAAAATTGGCACATTGCAACCATATACTTTTATTTACTGATACATTGAGTCCTTATTAAATGGAAGGTGATAACATCAGTTAAAAAATCCAATTTGGTACTTATAATTTTAAAATATTTCTTTTTAATCGTTATAATTTTTCTTTTTAATAAATAAATCCATACAATTCCTAAAATAATTCAATTAAATTTGGTAAAAATTTTAAAAATTACATACTTTTTATTTAATTGAGATGTATATCATCTATTCTAATATATTTATAATATTAAAAGATATATAGTTATAAAAATTATAACATAGTTTAATTGTTCATTGAATGTTTATATAATTAATATACAAATGTGGCAAAAATTAATATATGATAATTTAATCAATAAAAAGGCATATGAGCTATTTAATAAATAAAATACTAGTAAAAATATATAATATTTTTCAAAAAAAATAAAGAAAAATATTATCACACACAATTATTTTTCGTACAATTAATAATTCTATTAATTAATATTTTTAAAGAATAAAAATTTAAATTTACTAAAATATTATCTTTAAACTTATAAATTTATATTTTATCATATTTGAAAAAATATAATTGACCTTACTCATATCCGGATAATATACAAATTATAGTTAATTAATTACTATTTAATTTTTTAAAAAATAGATATACAATTACAAGTATAAATTATATAAAATACTTCTTAAACAACAATTCTTAATATATTTACATAAATATGATAAGATTTATATGGGTTAATTTGATTTATTATATTTCATTTATTAAATAGCTCATACATCTTAGTTAACATTAAAATTAAAAATATATATAATTTTAAAAACTTTTAATAAATTTAATTAGATTATTTTAGCAATTATATAAATTTATTTGTTAACAATAAAAATTATAAGCATTAAAAAGAAATATTTTGAAATTATAAGGACTAAATTAGATATTTTTTAACTGCCATTATCTTTCTCCGTTTAATAAGGGCTGAATGTGTCGGTAAATTAAAGTATAGGATTACAATATGCCGATTTTTTTATACAGGGGGTTAATGTAAAAAAAATTAAAATATATATGCGTTTTCCTTTTATAAATTAAATAAAACTTTATCATTTTCATATCTTCAAAAAAATTACTTAGGTTAAAGTGTAACTAACTATTTTAATAAGAATAAAGATTGGTAGATTTTAAACTCTAGCCACCTCTTTTCTCTCCCTTAGCTTTTCTCTTAATTTTTACTTTCTCAAAACTTTCATCTTGGCTATCACCTATCATCTTTTCAATCGGCAATAGTCTTTTTTATTTTTATTTTATTTGTTTTATTTTATTTTTACAGTAAATAAATATAGATATCTGATTTATCTATTTTTTTAATTGAAATTGTTGAATCTTCCTTCATGTATGTCTTACCCTTAATAGGATTTTTATGGTCTCTCTTAATAGAGTTTGCATATCTCTTTGCTGTGAACTCCCTTTTAGTATTTATGCAATCGAACTCATTTAAAAACTAAAGGGTTAATTTGTGGCTAAATAAAGCTACTAAGTAGAGCATGCGGATCGCCGAGTTGTAAATCAAAAGAAATATGTCAATAAGATTGAAGAATAATAATAAAAAATTCAAATTAATTTATTTTATATTATTTAATTTCTAAATTATTATAATTAGCATACTATTAATGTAATCATGAATTTTAGTTCTTTTAAACGATTATATATTATTTTAAAAAAGTAATTTAAAATTAGCATGCATGTGGATAGCATAGGCCTTTGTTATATAATAATTATGTGTTTAATTCTCTATCCTATACTCTTATATTTTCTATTTGAGTGTGCTTGGCGAAGTTTTATTTGAATGCTATTATATATTTGTTTTATTTACCCGTATTTAGCATTTTTTTGTCATTGAATTTAAGTTTTATTTTGCTTCCGCGTTAATTTGTGCAAGTCTTGATTATTGGTTTTAAGAAGTCAATTTTGAACTCATTTGTAAAAATTTAATTCAACAATTTTGCTCTCTTGATTGCCTTCGTGGGCCAACAAAAAATTTGTATCTTAAGTAATATTACTAAATTTATCTTGAAGTTGACAAATCTTATAATCATCCAGCTGAGAGAACCTCTGCTCAAATTTGTCCTAAATTTTTCTGTTGTATCCATTAGAAAATTGTAGAAGCAACTAGGGATGAGATCTAGAGCATTAGTGCTAGGCTTATAGTTTTCAATTACCAAATAATGGGCCATTAGTTTTTCATTTGAATTTTGTTGATGATATTATTTCTTTGTTGATAGTGATTCGCAATATGTATTATTAATCTTGTGAGAATATTAAGGTACTTTGCAGTAGTTTCAGAGTTGCAAGTTAATTATCACATGAGCTGATTGGTTGGGGTTACTATTGATTCTTCAATTGTTATTTCCACTGTAGCTAAAATCTTTAGCTTATACTCCAGTTTGCTAATTATATATCTCGGGTTCCCTCTTGGTGTGTCTTCAAGGTGTCTTTCCACATGGCATCCTCTTATTCAAAAAATTAAGAAGAAATTAGCAAAGGGTCAAGTTTTATCTCAGGCTAGCTGTCTAATATTGATTAAATCCACTTTTATTGTTGTGCCTCTTTATTATGCTTCCATTTTTAGAATTCTGGTGGGTGTAATGATCAGCATGAATCAAGTTAATGTGTTGATTAGATATCTTTTCTAGTCAGAAGGACCATCCAAAAAGAAGAGGTGTAGAGTTAAATGGTGACAAATTGCTTCTCTAAAGAAAGTGGGTGGTTTTGGTGTTTTGGACATTGGAATGCATAATAGATCTTTATTAGTTAAATAAAAATGGAGGTTACAAGACAAAGGTGACTCTATTTGGGGTATAATTGTTCGTTATAAATATTTGGTTACAAGAAAAAGGGCCATTAGTGAAGGTAAAAATTGGCCGCAAAAAATTAAAATCCGGTCCTTAAAAGTCATTAGCAACTGGAAAAATTCGGTCGTATTCTGTCGCAATAGGCTCCGCTGCAAAAAGTCTTTTGCGACCTACAAACGTGATAGGTCACAAATGAATTTTTGCGGAAGGATATATAGTGATCGTTAATGAAAAATAATAGCGACCATTTTTTAATCTAATTGTGACCAAGTTTACCTTCGTTAGTGTTTTATAATTTTCTTTTATTTCTTTACTTCCAGTTAATTAACATATTATTTATGTAAGACGCTTAAAATAAAATTACACATTAATAAACAACACACTTGAAGAATATGCATAATAAAAAATTTTGTTTATACTAAAATAATTGTATTACATCAATTTAAGTAACAAACAAACTACTTAAAAAGATAATTATAATTTATAACATTAACCTTATCAACATTTCTCATGTTCTTCGAAAAAAAGTACAACTATAGCTACTTCTAAATACAAATATGTCAACAGGTGAGCAGACTAGATAAATTATTGGCAACACCAGAGTTCAACTACCTATAATTTACTCATAAATCCAGAAGTGAAGGCTGCATTCCTATAGCTAATAATCGAACCAAAGGCAATTTCTTTCCGAACACTCAACTGAGTTGCTCCCATAGCTAACATTCCTGCAAAGTAAAAACAAAGTTTTTGTTATCATGTATATAAATAGAGAACAAAGCATTGCATTTATAAATATAAACATAAATATAGAAAAAAGTAACACCACAATGAATTGCATTGATTAAAATTTGGGGAAATCTACTCAATAAAAAAATTTGAAAAATAGGTTGATATCATGTAAAATACTGTCTTTATCCAACATACTGAAAGAAAGATAATATCATGCAAATATAATGGTGTTTTAAGAGAGTTCAACCAATTTAGAACTTAAATAGATAATATGAAATAGTACAATATGAGGCAATAACCTAAAACGCAGGGTTCCAAGTATCACCAGAGCAACTAAAATTTGGTTTCCAAATAAATAAATCCATTTTATAACTTAGAATAGGAGAAGAATGGAACTTTAAAGTAAATTCCAAAAAAGTTAAAAAGGAAAAAAGACCTCTGAAGAGCAGCCAACTGCTGAAATTTCCTTAAAGATGAACTAAAACAAGGAGAACAAGAAGCAGTTGTAGCTTCTTTCTTTTTCTAGAAACCTAATTTGATGAAGATGATGCCACTTTCTTTCTCCTCTAGCACTATCAAACTCGGACTCGTAACCGACCCGGCCTTTACAATCCGATTCATCTCGGTCAAAACCTGCAACAAAGCTCTAACACTTGCAATCATCTCAAGAACCAAATCCACTTCTTAAACTGAAATCACTAAGTCTTTAATTTGCAACTTCAGCTATTGAATTTCATTAAGCAGTGACTCCCGCTCATGTAACCAATACTATTCTTCCTAAAGACATCGTTGCTCTTCACGGAGGCTCCGCTGTTTTTCATGGTGCCAGAGGAGATCACTAATATCGAAAGAAGATGGAGGAGTTCGGGAGAGAAGGAGAGAAGCATATATGAGAGTTAGAGAAAGAAAGCGGCGAAAGCAATGATGGTGGAGACTGGTAGTAGAGAACACAAAGTACCTTCACCTAGACCTAAATAGAGGAATAAAAACTAACCTAGGTTACCACAATATTGAAATCACTTGAAAAATCAATCTCAGCTCCAGGCATATTTTTTTTTATTTTTTTGATGATTTTATTTTACACAAGCGGGATCTAAAAGACACGAATTTTGTGCATTTGTTTAATTTTTTGATATTTTTTTCTTCTTTTTATTTGGGTTTTAGAGGGAATGACCAAATAAAAATAAAAGTTCCCTCTCTTTTGTTTTTAAAGGAATAGAAGTTCTCTCATTATTTTAGTTATTTGTGATGGTAATTGTCAATAAATAGTGAAGGGATGTACTACCAGTTGTAAAAATATATTTTCTATTAAGTTTGGTCGCTATTGATATACTTATTGCAACCATTTTATACACCTTTCACAAAATTATGGTTGCTTAAGGCCAATTTTCTTGTAGTGTGACTTATATTGAAAATATTTTTATTTTTGAAGTTAAGCATTATTCAGTTGTGTGGAGGGATATTTCTTAAAATGGTTTGTTAACAGATAAATTTAATATTGTTTTACTTAATTGCTTCAATTTTGAAGTGGATGTTGGTTAAATTATGTTAGTTTTGCATGATAGTTGGGCTACTAATAGATGTTTGAAGAAGTTTTTTCCTTGCCTTTTGCTATATCTACACATCCTTTGGGTTTTGTTCTAATTTCGGCAATTGTAAGATGGCTATTGGTATTGGAATTTTATATGGCTTTGATCTCCTTTTGATGTGGAGCTTCAGGACTTACAAGCTTTGCTTTTGCTTCTTAGTAGGATGTCCCTTTCTATAGTTAAGCATAATTGAGCTATTTGGAAGCTTTTTTCAGACGAAATGCCACATCCATGTCCTCATAATAGCCCAACAGGAAATTACTATTATTAATTTAATATTAATTAAACCTTAAATTGGTTAAAATAGGGCTTGATTGTATTATAGTAAAATCAAGAATGGTGTAAACGGGAAGAATGGTAAGTGAGGAATGATAAAAAATATAAAAATAAATGATTAAATTATTAAAGAAAGAAAATATTAGGGAGTTAATAGGAAGTTATCTTGGTGAGGTGTCAATTAAGGCTCATACCATACGACACCTGTTTTAAAAAAATCTACGTTAAAAGAATGCATAGTGGAAAGAAGGAGCTCCGCTTTTTAATGCAAACAAAGGAGAAGGAGAAACAATAAAGGTTCTTCTTGTAAAAGAAGAAGGACGTAAGTTGGATAGAGTTTTAGCCGAAATTTGATTTGCATGTTTCAAAAATCTTCATGATTAAAGTTTAATCACAAACATGCATCAATAAATTTTTAATTTTCTTGAAGAGGATTCATAGAATTTTATTGTTATTCTAGAAAATCAACAAGTTTGAAGAAGTAGTAATCAAATCAAAGGGGTCTAGAGTTAGGTTTTGCTAGAAATTTGGTGAATATTTCTTGTATACCCATTTTTTGATAATTTTTAGAAATCCTTCTTGGTTATCTTTTGTAATAGTTGAAATTCTCTTCTTGAATATATCCTCTTGCCCAATAATAAATGATGTTCTTATATTATATTTTAATAAGTTGATTGCATAGAGGTTTTACTAAATTATTTCTCATGATAAAGCCGCAATACTATAGTTTGATTATTCTCTTTCTAAATTTTATTGAAAATTTCAAGTATAATATATTGTTGTGAGTTAATATGTGATTCAATCAAAAATTGAAGTTGATAATATTATAGTTTGAGAAAATATGACAACCAAACTAAAATTCTATGAAATTTAGAAGTAGTGATATCAATTTTGTGATAACTGCTGTGAAATTTTGACTTAAAATTATGAAAACAGCAAATATGAAAGTTTAGTGTGTATAGTAGAGGCATCAGTATTGTATTTAGCTGATTGCTTGTTTTGCACTGCAAGTCACTAAGTTATACCATCAATCATCTATTTATACTATTAATCATCTGTTCTCTGCACTCAATGCTTCTGTACTCAAAAAATTAGAAACTAAATTCCAAAAAATGATTTAGAATAAAAAATTTACACTAGTAACATAACCAAAAGTTAAATACAAATTATTTCAAATTTGTCCTATAAAAAGTTTAAACTTGAAGATATATAATTTTAATATCATATTGTATTAATTTTAATTTCAACTATTCTTAGAAGTTAATGTGTAACCAATCGTAATCAATTTCAAATCTAAATGATAAAATGCTCTTAAAAATAGTTATCAACCTAAAGAAAATTAAATAAGTTTGGATGGTATATCAAAACTTCAATGGCTAAAATTATTAACAAATTCTTAAATGATGCATAATTATAATAACCAAGAAATGGGTAAAATACGATGCTTATGCAACTATAATTTTGAGAACTCAAATGTGAAACTATGAACAATTTCCAATAAAGTAAATTTATGTATAAGTGTGTGTGTGTATAAGGATGAGTTGAGAGATGAGTAAAGTTGAGTTATAATTGGCCAACAGATTTAATAATTGTCTTTAAGACAACCCATAGATTCATCATGCCTTCGGAGCGAATTTATATGGTTCATGCCTTTGGGGTAAATTTATGTGGCTCAAAATGTATGTATACAACATTCATTGAGAATTATATTATGAAATATAGTTAGTGTGGACTGTAATAGCAATATGAGTTTTAATATTAAGATTGTAAAATATTGATATACAAAGTTGTATATGAGCTATGTTATGTTACAATATGATATATATTATATGATAAATATACGTAAATATAAAACAAAGCTTAATTACTAAAAATGTATAATATATAGTATAATGATCTATTTTATACTTACTGGGTAATTTTTCTATGAAATTACTCACACTTGCTTTCTTTCAAATTTCCAGCATAAGTATTTTATGCGGTATAGTTTGTACACATATAAGATGGTAGTGCAGTTGTCCACAATAACTTACGAGGTGACCATGACCAAGACATTAGCGAGACATATTATATGTCATGATAGGGAAGAGAGAGTTGTTGAAGCTTATCAAGTTTCTTATATTTTGTATTCAGTTGTAGCAAAACTTATACTCTTGTATTATGATTATCAAATATTATAGTACTAATGAAAGTACAATTATGTATAGATTTCTAATAGTTATGTTATGAAAGGAAGTATGAAATTCCACTTGCCATTATATAAATGTCTCTTATTAAGATGAAATAATTAGAATTACTTTGGAATGGTATTAGATTCATTTTTTGGATTAGATTTTAGGTAATGCCTCTTTACCATAGCTATCATCAATGGGGTATTTCAGTGGAGGTGCATTGGAGTAGAGTGTTACAGCTTAAATTGGTATCAGAGCTCTAGGTTATTAAATTCTATAGACACTAGGAAATATTAAATTTGGTAGATATTAGCAATGAGTTTGAGTTTTAATGGTCAGTAATATTAAAGTATATTGATTTGAATCTCAGGAAAGATGGTAAGAACTAGAGGTGGTCATATAAG